>JAZKJV010000749.1:460817-526563 GCA_037367405.1 Ottelia alismoides
TACCTTCTTGACATTATACGAACTCTTCTTATCCAGAATTGTTGCTCCTATTTCTTTTTTGGGGAGATGCCGTTCTTATAGCCTGCTAACTTGGTAAATCGTATGCCGTCTACGGTACTTGGTGAGAAAATTCCTCTTTTTGTAGTTTTTCCAGATAAGGAATTATTCTCACTCACCCCTCGTGTCTTTGAAGTTGTTGCTTTTGTTCATCAACTATCCCCAGGTCTTGACAAGCTCTTACCTAGAGCTGTCAAATGTGTCTTTGTGGGCTATTCTCGGACGCAGATAGGATATCGTTGCTATGATCCAGTCAACAGGAAATACTTTGTCAGTGCTGATGTAACTTTCTTCGAGTCTGTTATGTATTTTCACCTGCAGGTGATAGATTGTTCTCCAACACATCTACTGATGAAGTCTATGTTCTCCTCCTCCACGGTGAGTCGTCCATTGTCTAATCCAGTTCCTAACATTGAGTCCGCTCCTCCACCACCATCACCTCCACCAAAACCGCTTGTCTCGCCACTACAAAAATTTTATACCCGTCGATCTGGTCCTGCTCATGCTCCACGCCAATCATCCAGCACGCCCCAGGTATGTCCAGATGTTACCACTAATGATGGGTCGAATAGTGTGCCTATGCAGGGTACATCATTGCAGGGTGAATCTGCTCCGACAAGTTCAGTGGTTGATGATCTGGATGTTCCTATTGTGATGAGAAAGCAGAAACGCAGCTGTGTTTCGTATCCTCTTGCCTCACAGGTCACCTTTCATCGCCTCACAAGGGACTTTCAGAGATTTGCAGTGGCTTTATCTTCAGTGGAGATTCCAAATACCTATCAGGATGCATTGAAATCTGATTGCTGGCGGTCTGCAATGGAGGGAGGGAGATGGTTGCCCTACAGTCGCGGGGCACATGGAGCTTGGTTCCCGCTCCTTCAGGGGCTTCTGTTAGTTTTTTTTAGGCTCAAAAAAAGGGGACGCACTCATCGATGCTCGCCCCAAAGCATTAAGAAGAAAGATAGAGAAATACTTACAAGAGAGAAGGGGACGAACAGGAATCCAAAAATACAAAATGGCGGATGGTATCCAAGATGTGATACCCTCCGTTACAAAAGCATCATTCTAGCTAGAGGACCAATCAAGAAGGAAACCCGAGGCCGAAGTACGAATATTCTCCAAGTAGAACCGCTGCCGAGCGAAAAGAGCTTCGTTCTTCCCAGCCAAATGCTCCATAGCCGCGCAATTGGCTCCAGCAAAACCTCCCGAGGGCGGCCCCTAGCGTTGATCAAGCTATCGCAGAACGAGGCAAAGGAGGACAGGTTAAGCCAGCCCAAGTCGTCCCACAGGGCACAAACACAACCACAATGAAAGAATAAGTGGTCAATATTCTCCGTCTCTAGGCCACAAAGGCCACAGTTGGGCGAGGCATTGGGAAACATAGTAGCACAGCGGTCACGAGTTAACAATCGACCACGCCGTAATAGCCAAAGGATATGCCGGATGCGCTCAGGGAGCTTGAGACCCCACAAGAATCTGCAATCCCACAAGAAGGTAGCATCATCCCCGATAGAGTTGGGTATAAGAGCCCGGTACGCCTTACGGGTAGAGAACGGGCCATCCTTCCAAACCAAATGATCACGACCAATAGAGGGCCGGGGAGAGTCAGCGAGAACAGCCATGAGAGAGATGAATTCTTCCAACCGCTGGTCCGATAAATTATCAGTAATTGAAGGGCACCAATAGCCACCGTCCCAGTAGGAAGCCACCGTGACGTCCTTGTCGATCACCAATGCGAACAACCGAGGGTATAGGTCCTTAGGGCACCCCTCCCAGTCCAATCATCCTCCCAAAAGCGAAACGAATTTCCATCGCCGAGCTTAGGAGCAAATAATAGTCTGCTGCGATTAAGGGCGTCCACCACCCCACGCCAAAAAGATGAGAAGTGCCCCTGGATACCCCCACGAGAGCAGAACCGATGTCAACCCCCGCCGCCTCCCTCAAACAATTTAAACATGAAATTCTCCTCCCTACCCCAAACCCTCGCCGCCCATTTTGAGCAAGGGGCATCGTTCACCACCTCCAAACTGCCTAACGCCCACCCCCCCTCCCGCTTAGGCCGCGTGACCTCACCCCACCCCACCAGATGCACGCCCCTTCCCCACCCCCCTTCTTCCCCCACAAGAATCCCCGCATAACCTTCTCCAATCTTGAGCGTACCCCCTTAGGCATCCCACGCACAGAGAAAAAGTAGATTGGGATGGAAGATAGTACAGATTTGAGTAACACCAACCGACCGCCACGGGAGAGAAGAGCCGCACGCCACCCAGCCAACCGAGCCTCCATCTTCTCCACAACCGCCCGCCAGTCGCGAATGCGAGCGTGACCCACCGTCCAGCAGACCCAAATAGTGCGAAAGGGAGAGCGGCAGGGGAGAACCCCAGCAGCCTCGCGCAGTCCCAACCTCCGCCGGGACATGAAGAAAGGGACGACCTTGGACTTATTCCCCGTTGATTTGGAGGCCCGATAGCTCGCTGAACAATTGTAGTGTAATAGCCATACTGGAGACGCTCGAGGTACCACCCTCGATGAAGCAGATAGTGTCATCAGCAAATTGTATAAGTGGAACATGGTAAGGGCCAAAGGAGCACCCGCGAGTAAGCCCGGCCGTGACCACTTCTCAATCATGCGTGGCAATACGTCAACCACCAAAACAAACAATAGGGGAGCAAGGGGGACACCCCTGTCGAACCCCCCTACGAGGTTGGAAAGAGCCCCCAGCCATGCGACCATTGAGAAGAACAGAAAGGGAAGCCGTGGTCACACATCGCCGCATCCACAAAATCCAAATCGAAGGGAACCCCTCCTCATAAGCACGGACCACATAAACCGCCAATCAAGAGTATCATAGGCCTTCGCAAAGTCAATCTTCCATAAGATCCCCTTCGACCCATTAGTGCGGCCACGCCTCAATAATCTCCGAGACCACCGCATAGCAATCAGAAATTTGCCTCCCGCGAACAAAAGCGGACTGAGAAGGCGATATAAGCGAGTCAAGGAGGGGAGCGAACCGCCTGGCCAGAGCCCTTAGCAATGATTAAGTAAATCGCGTTCGATAATGAAATCGGCCGAAAATCCTCGATCCGATTGGTCGAGGTTGACTTTGGAATAAGAACAATAAGAGCCCTGTTAAGTTTATCAAAGCCACGGTTCCCCTCACAGAAATCCCGCGCCACGTCCAAAACATCATTAGCGACAACGTCCCAGAAATCCCTGTAAAAAGACACTGGGAAGCCATCGGGCCCCGGCGCAGCATCGGAATTGAGGTCCCAGACAGCCCCCTTGAGGTCCTCCATAGAAAGCGGGCGGGTAAGCGCCTCCGCAGCAGGCGAAGGAAGAGTGGAAGCCCCACGTCCCGACCATCTCCACCGCCGCGGAGCAGGGCTTCCAAACACGCCCCGAAAGAAATTCCCCACAGCCTCACCCATCTCCTTCTCCCCCTGGATGAGCGCACCATTGACGAGAATAGATGAAATAGAATTGGTACGCCCGCCGGCCGCTCGCCACCCTTTGGAAGTAAGCAGTGTTGGCATCCCCCTCCTTAAGCCACCGCACCCGCGATCGTTGACGCCACTCGATCGACCGCTTCCGATCCTCCAACCTTGCCTTCTCAGCAGCCGCCGCTCGCGCGGCCAATTCACCCGGAAGCAGATCCCTCTCGTTCTCAAGGAGGTCGAACCTCATAATCACATCGTCAGCCTCCTTACGAGCTGCAATACGAGCCTGTCGCGAGTCCCTTTTAAAAGAAGCCAAGACCTTTCTGAGGAAGATAATTTATGATCAAAACTCGGGCAGCAGTGCCCGCATAAGTAGTCTGCGTCCAATGATTGCGCACGAGATCCTTGAACCCCCGGCTCGAGAAGCCAACACTTCTCATATCGGAAGAGGCCACGAGGACGCTGATCATCCCCGGAATCCCAAATAATGGGGCTGTGATCAGAGAAAGACCGCGGTCGAGAGCTGACCGCGCATAAAGGGAAGACCTCCATCAGGCGAGTATTCGCCAAGAATCGATCGATCCGCGATCTGGAAGTATTTGTCCTCCAAGTGTAAGAGATATCATTGGGCACGAGCCCCTCCAAAGCCAGATCACGAATGAGGTCCATAAAATCACCAGAACCGGGGATCTTGGCCCCCGCGACCTCGGGGGCGGTCCTGGGAGAGCAACGTGACATTGAAGTCACCTCCCAAAATCCAAGGCAAGTCCTCAAAAGCGAGCGCATCCTCCCGCAAATCCTCCCAAAGTTCCCGGCGAATGATATGAGAATTAGGCGCGTAAACACAAGTAAAAGCGACGCGCGCATTAGTATCAGTCAAAGTCAACACCACTGAGAGGGAGTGCCGCCCAGCCGCATAGAAGAGAATAAGAAGCGCGAGGAACGCCACGCCACAAAGATTCCGCCGCCCGCGCCAATCGCGTCCAACGAGCGAAAAGCATCCATATGTCCAGCACCGAAGGGACCCCACAAATCAACATCCAACGCAGACAGCTTGGTTTCTTGAATAAAGGCAATGTCGCAATCCCATTCCAAGAGACGCGCACCCACAGTGCGCCGACGGTGTGGCGCCAAGACCACGCACATTCCATGACAAAATCTTCATTAACAACATCAGGGCCCCCGATAGCACGACATCCCGACAGGAAATCATCATAAACCAGCAGGCGATCGCCCCACCAAGCGAGTTAGACCGGCCGCCTCCGCCACTGCCTCGCGCAGCACCATAGAAGAAGAGTCTCCAAGGGGAGAAGAAATGATAGAATTTCCAAGGCGAGAAGACCGCCTTCGACTGTAGCTTCGACTAAATCGAGAGGGAGGGGAGTTTACCACAAGCAAATCAATAGTAGCGCCATCACAGAAATTAGCCATAGCGATCCCTGGAGTCCGCCACCAGCCGGTGAGCCCCCCGGTGAGGACACCCCTCAGACTGGTGACAAAGAGACAGAAGGGTCGCCATGGATGAAGCAGATGCAGCCGACAGTAAGGAGGGGGAGTATAAGTCATCCGGAAGGGCCAGCGGGCTGAAGGCCACCGAATTGATGGGCTGAGGACAGAGATATTCGGATGTCCAACAAAGGGGCTCCGAAACCGCGCCCGGGTCGGTCACTACCCGAGAAGAGGCCCCACCACAGATAGCATCAGATCCGATAGATGGAACCAAAGGGAGCCTTGCCACGTGTGTTGAGAAGTCCGAATGCAAAGATCCTCCGACAAAAGGGATGTAGTTGAGGGAGTCATATCTACCTCGAAAATATCCAAAGCCACCAAATCACGGCTGCCATGATGCGCACCGCGCGTCCCCAGGGGCCGCAGACGATACCCCCGAACCGTTGCCCTCCCCAGGCGTCGCTTCGAAAACATCCCTGGAAGATGACACGTGGCGAGTAGAAGCCCAACCGTCCCCGCCATGCCGAGAGCCCGATCCACCACCGCGCAAGGCCGAGGAAGACGTGAAGGATCCGGCGCCGACGACGACGGTAATAGAAAGGAATTCGACCTTGAAAGACCAGGAGCCCAGAACCAACCTCTCGAAGAGCACCTTGCCAGCCATAGCCTCAATAAACCATGGAGAACACTCATAAGAATCCTCGCACATGTCCAATCAGCACCTGGCGCCAAGCCATCGTCCAGAACTGCCAGGACTTGCCCCCATCGACCGGCCACCTTCGACAGAGCATGCACCGTGCGGGATAGGAAATGGCACCCCCCGAACCTCCGTGACACAAACTTCCGAGAATGAAACCGCCCATCCGCCACACGCATTTGCGGCCATTTGACATTCGAATCACCAGAAAGACGAAAGAGGCTCTCCCGTTGCACCGGGGAGAGCCCACGAACACAGCAACGAGACGCGTCCAGGATGACGAAATCCCCGGCGAAGTCATCGCCCAGGAGTCCCAACGTTGACGTACGAATGGCATCCCATGAAACACCCGGCTTGAGCTGGACACCCACAGCTGCGAAGTGCTCCGCCGGAGCAGCCTGCAAGCCCGCGAAAGCCCTAGCTCATACAGCCTCGCTCCTTGCCTTGCCACCCCTGCCGCCTGCGCCTCAAGCACCCTCTCCCCACTTGCGACAACCTCGCCATCAAGGTCCTCAACCACCCACTCCTCGCGCATCACCACATCCTCCTCCAAGAAGCCAAGCACAGGTGCACCCGCGCAGGACGGAGCCTGCGACCCACCTCCCACGTCAAACCGGAGCAGGAACCATGCTCAGCCCCCCCCCCCCCCCCCCCACACACAGGTGCAGGTAGACCACCCGGCTCCCCCTCAGGTGCTCCACCCAGCTCCCCCTCGGTTGCACCACCTCCACCAACAACTTGCGCAAAAGAGCGAGAATCTCGGACACCATGCGGACCACCACCTTGACCACGCGATACCGGGCGCTGCGAGCCCACTCGTTGTCTGCCCAAGCAATTCCGGTCGTGACCGCCCGCCGCCGAATACCAGCAAGAAGACATGCGATGTCCCACTCTGCCACAGAGAAAGCAGCGCGGTGTGCATGCACGCAGAGGCGATGTGGCCACGCGCGCCACAACGGAAGCACCGTTCCCTGGCCTAGCATGCGAGACCTTCCTCCAGGCACCCTCGCCAACCCCCTGCTCGAAGAAGACTCCACCTCCTCGCTCGTCGACTACCGCGCGATTCCCGCTACTGCCGCCGCGCACTTTTGGTCGCACGAGAGTCGCTCCATCCTCCCCCGCGACGGTATTCACTGTCAAGTATCATGCAGATGGTAGCCTTGATCGGTACAAGGCACGGCTTGTGGGATGTGGTTTCACTCAGACTTATGGAGTGGACTATATGGATACTTTCTCTCCAGTCGCCCGTCACTCCACTCTTCGTATTCTTTTGTCTGTTGCTGTGGTACGTGATTGGCCCTTGTTCCAGTTAGACGTTAAAAATGCATTCTTGTATGGAGATTTGCAGGAGGAAGTCTACATGCAGCAGCCTCTGGGGTTTGCTGCTGAGGGGGAGAATCATATGGTGTGCAGACTTCATAAGGCCATTTATGGCCTTAAACAGAGCCCAAGGGCATGATTTCAGAAGCTTTCCCATCTGATTGAAGAACATGGATTCAAGAGATCCAATGCAGATCACTCCACTGTTCATCCAGAGGACTACTCGAGGTACAATTGTCATTATGGTGTATGTTAATGATATTTTGGTTACAGGAGATGATGCTCAGGGAATAGAGATGATCAAAGTAGTGTTGGGTCGTCAATTTGTTACAAAGGACCTTGGTACATTACGATACTTTCTGGGGTTGGAGTTCGCCAGGAATGAACGGGGTCTTGTAATGACGCAGAGGAAATATATTACATATATGCTTGTTGAGACAAGCATGGTTGGATGTAGACCGTCTACTACTCCTATGGACCCTAGCATGAGATTGTATGATGATGATACACAAGAAGTTGACAAGAGAAGGTATAGAGAAATGGTGTGGAAGCTTCTTTACATGACTATAACCCGACCTGATATTGCCTTTGCAGTTAGCCGGGTAAGCCAGTTCATGGAACAACCGAGACAGGTACACATGGATGCTATATATATGATAATTAGATACCTAAAATCGTCTCCAGGCACAGGATTGCTATTCAGAAAGGAAACCAATTTATCCGTTTCTGCATGTGCGGATGATGACTAATGCAGGACTGCCCTAAGGATCGAAAGTCTACCTCAGGATTTGCTATGTTTAGTGGGTAGCTCTCTAGTTTCTTGGAAAGCAAGAAACAAACAGTTGTGGCTAGATCCAGTGCAGAATCTGAATATAGGGCTATGGCACAAGCAAGTACGGAAAATGACGTGGGTTCGAGCTGTATTAGAAGACTTGCATGTAGATATACCTCTACCGATGCAGCTACATTGTGATAATAAGCCGCATTGTTCATTGCCATTCACGAGAGAACCAAGCATATTGAAGTAGACTGTCACTACACCAGAGACATGATCCAGAAGGGACTGATTTCTACTTCACATGTTAGTTCTGAGGAGCAGACTGCCGACATCTTCACCAAACCATTACTCAGAGGACCATTCCAGAAGTGTACTTCCAAGCTGAGCATGATCGATATCTATGCTCCATCTTCAGGGGGAGTGTTGAAAGAGTTATGTAGTCTGTGTACCGTTTGTACTTTTTATTATTCTATGTTCCGTCTTTTGTAATTTACCCGTGGGTCTTCTTTATATAAGAGACCCTAGGGCTCTCAGGAATAAATAACAACTCTAATTCTTCCAACACATACGATTGACTAGATAACAGGCAGTTAGAACCGCATCTCCCCGTTAGGAATGAGGAGCACGACTCTGAATCAAGAGAGTTCTGGTCACATCCAAAAGGTGGCGATGTTTTCTTTCAGCCACTCCATTCTGTTGGGAGGTATATGCACAAGACGTCTAATGAACAATCCCATGTGACTTAAAGAATTGAGAGAGTTGAGTACTACAAAATTCTAGAGCACTATCAGACCGAATGTACTTGACTCTAGTAGAGAAAATATTCTTTATTTCATTAATAAAGGACTGAACGACAGGACCAGCATCAGACTTATTCTTAAGAAGAAAAACCCAAGACAATCTGGAAAACTCATCTACTGCAACAAGATAAAATCTGTGTCCCTATAGATCTGGGACACGACTCGGACCCCAAATATCAAAATGAAGCAAATCAAACAGACCATGACTACTCGGACCCTGACGACTCTGGAAAGAAGATCGGTGATGTTTTCCAAGCTGGCAGGCCTCGTATTGAAAGGTGGAACGAGGAGAAATCTGAGGAAGAACATGAACCATCTTCTGCAGAGGAAAATGACCAAATCGGAGATGCCATGTGTAAGGAGAAACAGATCCAGCATGAAGAGAAGCAGCACCAGCATAAGGAGATTGAACCAGTCTGTAGAGACTCCCTTGCTCACGGCCAGTTCCAATCACCCTGCCCATAAGAATGTCCTGAAACACAAGAGCAGATGGATCAAATATGGCACGGCAATGTAGATCTTTAGTTATTTGACTAATTGAAAGTAAATTCATTGAAAATTCAGGAGCATAAAGGACATTCCGAAGCCGTATTGCAGGAGTCAACTGCACCTCCCCCTGACCAGCAGTGGGAGATTGTGTCCCATCGGCTATCACCACTGATCGTCCTGTCTGAGACGGACGAAAAACCTTTAAGTGACTTCTGTCACCACATAGATGGTGAGATGCTCTTGAATCCATGATCCACTCTGATAAATCTGCCTTGTAGCAACTAGTAAGAGCATATGCTATACCTGAAGTGGATGCTGAAGCTGATGCAACTACCTCTGAAGATCCTGAAGAACCCACTGATTCCTCACTAGGCATAATCTCTCTAAGTCGTGCCACCAGATCATCAAATCTCTGATTATATCCATGGGAAGAACTCCCTTCCTGCTGAGTCTGTTCTGCAGCACGAGCTGTAATAGTAGGAAACCCATGCTTGGAATAGCATGTTTCCTCAGTATGACCTGTTCTGCGAAAGTAAGTACATGGCTGCCTAGGGGGTCGACTACCCCCTCCCCTGCCATGGCCACCTCGGCCTCGAAACCGTGAAGGTCCTCCCCTACCACGGGATGCTGCCATGACTGAGGATGTCTGAGATCCACCAGGAGATATGGAGAGTCTACTCAATCTACGATATGCCTCCTCCATAGGAGGTATCGTAGCCTCTGTAAGAATCTGTGCTCTGGCTGCATCATACTCATGATCAAGTGCTGCTAGAAATACTCATGTCATCACTGAGTCCCTATATGCTTTGAGTTGTTCTGGTGTAGCTGTCAAGGGAATAGAACCATGTAACTTCTCAAACATACCCCTTAGAGGGAATGAGGCCCTCTTCTCCGGCCAACGCTTTTACAGGGATAACGTTCTTATCCAGTGTTCGCATCTTTTGGATGACTGGTGTGCGGTGTAGCCCGCAGTTTGCTTTTGGGGGTGGTGGTATACTTTTGTATATTCGTTTTTTCTGGCTTGTGATGTCATGTACATTTTTTTCCTTCTCTGTCTTATTCTCCTTTTAGTTTTTTAATATATTGGGGCGAACACCGTTGAGTGTCTCCCCCTTTTTTTGAGCCTAAAAAAAACATACCCCTTATAGAGGTATACAGGGTATGAAGAGGACGACCATTCTGCTTCGAAGTGAAGATGTCGTGCTGAAGCTGCAGAATCTTCGACTCGTTCTTTGCAGGAGAATAGGTAGCAGCAAGTATATCCCACATAGCCTTCACCGTGGGCTGACTCAGGATGTCATTGGCTATCTCCATGGATACCGTGTCAGATAACCACACACGTGCATAGGCATCGTCTGCCTCCCATGAGGCATTAACCCCAGTCTTATCAACAGGTTCCTCTTGTGTGAGGATATGCTTCTTGCCATTGTACTACATCAAACTCATGAACTGCATGGCCTACAATTCATAGTTCGTTCCATCCATCTTCACCATGGGTGCTGGACCTTTGAAGGCACCCAGGGATGGAACATCTGCCTTGTTGTCTGACATGACAACACCAACTTTCTATAGACTGGGGTCATACGTTTTGACAAGAATGTCTACGCGGACATATGTGAAGGCGATTATGGGCGTAGACTCATACCACAATCCCTTCCATATCTCGAAAGTGCCTTTGAAGAACTAGGTTGTAACCTTCAAGGGCGCGTGGAGCACAAGTTCTCGAAGAAGTTCACACGTTCACGCAAGGACAGGAGAGGGCAGGATCACAGCCACGGGCACGGGGGGTGGGGGGGGTCACAGCCGCACAGGATCTCCTGAGCGCGAGGGCACGCGAGAAGGCGCGGGCTCGTGGGATCACGCGAGAGGGCACGAGAGGCGTGCGATAGGGCACAACCACGCAAGAGCGCGTGGAGTTGCAGGCGAGCGCGTGGGGGTGCACGCGAGGGAGCAGGACCGTCGGCGCCGGCGGGGCTTTTGATGGGGATACGGATTTAGGGCACAGGCTCCGGTTAAGGACCGTCGCTCGATACCATGTGGAATTAGAGAATGAAAAAATGTTTATTCCTAACCCTAGAGCTCTCTTATATAGGAGAAAGCTCTATGGGTAAATAACATATATAGGACAACATAAATAGATAATACAAATATCGCAACAACGCATATACTCCAACAATTACGAATTAATTAATATTTATTAAAAAAACTCGTGACAATTATTTTTGCAATGCCTTACCGACATTTGTTGTTATGCGAATAATATACGAGGGAGGAAGATGCGGCTGTGACGCTGTTCTATGTTATATCCCCTTCGCTGTATCAATCTACTACTGCTCGCTATTGGATTTCAGTTTTGCACGTCTGTTGTATAATACATGAGTGCGCATCCCTTCATTCCCTCCCGTACTCTATTCGGTTACCACAAGAGCTAAAAGCGGAAGAACAACTATGTTGGAACTGCACTTCTTCCTATAGAAAGAAGAGGTCCCGGGCCTCATCTTTCTTTGAAGGGACTTCAACTATATATTCGGGACGGACTAATTAACTGGTCTATGTTGACGGTTGATCCTGGTTTAGCCTAAGGCGGGGATTTCATCTATCCTTGAAGGAAGTCCATGAACGGGACTAGTCGACATATTCTATGCGCATCAGGGTCGACAGTCCCGGAGCACAACTTACCGGCACCGGTACCCCACCGGCTGGAGTCTAAATTCATCCTCGGGCCAGCTCTCATATATAAGGTGCTTTGTAACCTTATTCCCGATTTCGTGAAATCCTTGACCCGACAGCCACACACCATGTACTTCTATATAAAATGCCCGGTTACCAACCGCAGTAAAAAGCTTTTGGATATCAAAATGCTCAGTCAACTCCATTGATGGAGTGCTTGGTACACTCCAATGACGACGAAATGTTTGGTCAGTTCCAACAATACCACACACATGCATGTAGACATAATAAGGCATAAATGATCGTGGTTGCTGCATACCCTAGGAAATTTACTTTTCCCTTCCAAATAATTGGGCTGTTTAATTTTCACTCACGCCCACCCATTTTTATGGTCCACTCCGTGTCTCCTCCCAGTAACTACAATAAGGAAAATGGTTATTTCATGTAATCTCGGTAGAGTCACTACATTTCACTGTTATGTATTTATTTCAATATTGTACTTACCAATGCATATACAAACCCGTTTAGGAATGTTTTCGGTGAAAAGTAAACATGGCCCGCATTTTATCTGTAATCTTTGCCAAACTACCGGATGTTTCAGGACAGAAACTTAACGCCTTTTACTTTAGGAGCACATTGCAGTTCTCTGTGGTAGAGCGACTTATGCAGGATGATATATTGAGAATAAAAAAATGGTTACTGGATTTGAGAAAAAAGAGGTCAAAATTATAAAGGATAAGCACCGAAGTACGAGGATAAACATGAAGATGGTTGAAGAGAAACTATACCTTGTTTCTTAATTGCATGCTGACCATTGGTAAAGTTTTTATTTGTTGGAAGCCAAAGGACGATCATTAGAGGGCAATGATAATCCATAATGGTTTGATGAAGTTATCGCTCTGCAGGTGTTGTGCTATTTGTACTGGGAAAATTGCAGCATATTGTATGTACAAGTGGTATCTTAAAATTATTTATTTGTGCTCAATTTTCAAATGATAGGAAGTTTATTAAACCATGATACTAAAGTTATTTCTCCATGAGTATTTCCTTGTTGCAATAGATTGGTGGAGACATTGTTCATGGGCGCTTTTATATTGTAAGACTAAGAGTGCAATACAAGTGGTTGGACTGTTGTCTGTAACCCGTTTAGCGGGACCTTAAAGATCGGTGCTGCCTTTTCTTTTCCTTTGTATTACAAGGAGACTAGAGATTACATAAGTCATTTTTCCTCAAAAAGATTACATAAGTCATGCATCTCTACTTTGGAGACGAATAGTTTAAGCTCTGATGTTGGATTTTAATTTTCAAACTTAAAATGTATCTTGATGCAGATAACAGAGAGAAAGTCTGAGCTTGCTAAACTCGAGGCTGTGGATTGCGGCAAACCATTAGATGAAGCATCATGGGACATGGTAGTTTTTATGTGATAATTTTTTTTTATGTTAATTTCATTTCCACACATTACTTTTGTTGGGTTTTAGGATGATGTTGCTGGCTGTTTCGAGTACTATGCTGATCTTGCGGAAGCTTTAGATAAAAAGCAAAAGGCTCCTCTTGCATTACCTATGGACACATTTAAGTGCCACATTTTGAAGGAGCCCCTTGGAGTTGTTGGACTTATCACCCCTTGGTAAACTGTCCTATAAACAAATTCTTGTATGTTAATCCAGACCCAACTTAGGCAGAAAAAAATTCAGGAACTATTTTGTGTAGGCTGGAGAATTTTAGGTTGCTAATGCTTCAACTCACTTTCCTGTAAAATACATCTTGATGACCGTGAACCGCTTAAACTACATATATGCTTTCACCATAATGGGGTTGGCGTTAGTTACTAAGCACTCCTCTTCCTTTGAAAAGGAATTATCCACTTTTAATGGCTGCATGGAAAGTTGCTCCTGCTCTGGCTGCTGGTTGTACAGCTGTGCTAAAACCATCTGAATTAGCTTCCCTGTAAGCCTTTATGCTGTGTTTTTTAAATCTTTGATCTATATGTTGTTGATAATGTCCTTTGTGATTTGCAGAAACTGTCTGGAGTTGGGAGCTATTTGTAAAGAAGTCGGGCTACCTGCTGGTGTGTTAAACATTGTGACTGGGTTAGGTTCTGAAGCCGGTGCACCTTTAGCAACACATCCTCATGTCAACAAGGTGTGGAAGTCTAATTTTAATTTATCGAGTCTGTTTTCCATCACCAAAAATTGTTATGGTGTATCTCTTAATTATAACCAAGCATTTATTACCCCTTAGATTGCCTTTACTGGAAGCACTGAAACTGGTAGGAAGATTATGACTGCTGCTGCACAAATGGTCAAGGTTTGCAATTCTTCGCTCATTTTTTCTGAATTTTCTTTGTCCAATATAATCTTCCAGATTACAGTATCCATTATCACGATTTTTCTTTTGCAAAATGTGGTTGGTCTGATAGCCTGTCTCTTTGGAGCTTGGGGGTAAAAGCCCTATGATTGTATTTGAAGATATAGACATCGATAAAGGTGCGCCAGCTAAAGATGTAATTTGGATCTAGTCTAGAATGCCTTTTATCTAAGTTGGGATCAATTATCATTTTTTAAATATTGGAATCTGTGTATAATTTTGCCTTTATATCTAACATTATAGTAAGTTATAATTTATCTTTTTTGTGATAGTTGTTGAGTGGGCCTTGTTTGGATGCTTTTGGACAAATGGCCAAATATGCAGTGCAACATCTCGTCTTTTTATACAGGTGATGAGATATCCTGCTTTATTATGCATGATCTCTAAGAGTGGTAGAGTTTAATGTCATGAGTGTTTGTTTATAAACTTTTGTGGAGGAAGGAGTAAAACATAGGGTAAGTAGAATTTCTTCCCTCAATATTTGAAACACTTTAAAAAGTGGAACTTGGCTTTAGGAATGAGAGGTAATTATGAATCTATAATATGGGGTTTTAGCATTATTAATGCTAAGAAGCTAGATTGATGTCCTCGAATGCAATAAAGGCTACATTTTTCAAATAAACAGAACAATTATTTAAAATTACCACAAATTTACTATTTCTTCTTGTAAACATATATTATTCACTTATGTACCTTTTTGTTATTTTTCTTTCCCGTTGGACTCTTTATGTAGTTTACCCATAGGCTACTCTCCTATATAAGAGAGCCTAGGGCTGATGGAATAAACAAGTTCTCTTATTTTCCCAACATGGTATCAAAGCGACGGTTCTAGACCGGAGTTCTCGAACCAAAGAAACACTAACCCTAGCCCATGGCCTCAAATTTCAACGAAATTCGGTCGAATTTCTATCAAATATCGATATCATGTCGAAATCGAAATTCGACCGAAATGGCCGAAATGACCGAAATATGAGGGCCCTAGTACAAAAAATGACCGAAATGACCGAAATTTCGATCGAATTTCGACTGAAATTCCACCGAAATTCTGTTTCGGTCAGTTACCGAAATGGTGACCGAAACCGACATTTAGGGCCTTGCCCTAGCCCCACCGTCGAGCCTCTCTCTCTCTCTCCCTCCGCGCACCGCCGGTCTCGCGCCTCGGCCTCCAGCGCACGCCTGCGCCTCCCGCGCGCCTCACGCGTGCCTGCCTCGCGTGCGACTGCGCCTCCTGCGTGCCGCCTGTCTCGCGCATTCGGCCTCGTGTGCGCCGTGCGTCTCACGCGCACTCTGCGCCTTCAGCGCATCGTGCGTCAGGCCGCACACGCTCCTAGAGCCTTCAGTCCCGCGCATCTGTCCAGCCCCGCGCGTGCTACTAGCGCCTTCGCGCCCTTGCGTGCATCGGGTTGCGAAATCTGTGAGCCTTCGTTCAAGATTTGCGCGCGTGTTCTTGGTTCTGGATCTGCGCGTAACCTCCTAAAGGTCTCGATTCTCGTGCAGACAGAACCCTAGGTCAAGCGCGCGCGTCTCCAAAGTAATGGGTTTGGTTGCTTGAAGTCTACACATGCAACTAAACCCGTTTATGTCCGTGTAGACAATCATATCTTCAGTCTACTACTCCAGTCTTCTGTTACCAGTATGTCAGAAAGCAAGGCAGATATTCCATCTATAGGCGCCTTCCGAGGTCCAGCGCCGATTGTGAAGATGGATGGTTCGAACTATGAACTGTGGGCTATGCAGTTCATGAGTATGATGAAGTTAACCGGTAAGAAGCACATTCTTACTGAAGAAGAGCCTGCTGAGAAGACTGGATTTAATGCCTCGTGGGAGGCAGATGATGCATATGCCAAAGTATGGCTATCTGGAACTCTGGCAATCGAGATTGCCAATGATATTATTCATCAGCCCACAGCAAAAGCAATGTGGGATATTCTGGCTGCCACATATTCTCAAGCAAAAAGATGAGACAAAGATTCTGCAACTCCAGCATGACGTTTTCACTATCAAGCAGAATGGACGTCCTCTACATTCACTGTACACATCTCTACGAGGAATGTTCGAGAAGCTGTATAGCTTCATGCCCTTGACAGCCACACCAGAGCAACAGAAGACCTACCAGAATGCTACTATGGTAGGAGTTTTCCTCGCTGCCCTTGATCTTGAGTATGAGGCAGCACGGTCCTAGATCTTGGCAGACTCTACTATTCCTCCTATGGAGGAAGCCTTTCACAGACTGAGCCACATCAATGTTCCTTCTACGACTACGAATCAGACTGCTTCAGCCATGGCTGCCAACCGAGGTCGTGGAGGTCACCATCATCAGGCCCGTGGCAGTGGCCCTCGTGGCAGAGGAGGCCGTGTTCGGCCAACATGTACCTACTGCCATCGCACTGGACATACCGAAGACACATGCTACTCTAAGCACGGATTTCCTGCATCTGCACGAGTCGCTGAGCAGATAGAGCCTCCATCTGCTGCCTCTTTGGATCAGCGCTTTGATGATCTTGTTGCCTGTCTAAGGGGTATTATTCCTCCATCTGGCCCAGCATCCACTACTGAGAACCAGTCTGATGTTGCCGCATCCGCTTCTGCATCTACCAGTGCACCAGGTAGCACATATGTATTTACTAGTAGTGGATCAGATACTTTAGCATGGATTATGGACTCTGACGCCACACATCATCCACGTGGCGATCAAAGTCTTCTTACAGGGTACAGACAGATCCCTCCAGGTCGAACAGTGGTCATTGCTAGTGGTACACATTCCCTGATTACTGGTCAGGGGGGGAGATTAGACTGACGTCATCTATGCAGCTCAAGAATGTGTTACACACACCTGATTTTTCAATGAATTTGTTGTCTATCAGTCAAATTACAAAGGATTTACAGTGTCGGGCGATTTTTGATCTATCTTCTCTTGTTTTTCAGGACATCCTTACGTGCAACGTGATTGGGCGTGTCTATGAGCAAGGAGGCCTCTATCGCCTCAGTCAGACTCCTTTTGCTGGAACCTCATCTCTACCTGCCGAACCTGTCTCTCCTCTGCTATGGCACCTGCGCTTTGGACATCTACCGCTTCAGAAACTGCATCGTGTGTTACCCCAGGTTTTGCCTTACACGTCTATTCAATGTGAGGCTTGTCAGTTGGGAAAGCATCATCGGTCTACCTTTCCCAATCGTCTGTGTCGGAGTAGTACCTCCAAGTTTGAGTTGTTTCACGTCGATATCTGGGGTCCGAGTCGTGTTCCTGATCATCAGGGACACATGTTTTATATAGTTATTGTGGACGATTTCTCTCGAGTGTCATGAGTTTTTTTGTTAAAGAATAAATCTGAAGCAGGGAATATTATCATCAATTTTCTTAGTGAGATTCATAATGTCTTTTCTGCATCTGTTAAAATTGTGAGAAGTGATAATGCCCTGGAATTGTGTACTCATGTCCTATCCAGTTATTTCTCATCCCAAGGGATCATCCACCAGACTTCCTGTGCCTATACCTCCCAACAGAATGGGGTTGCCGAAAGGAAACATCACCATTTACTGGATGTAACCAGGTCGCTCCTTATACAGAGTCATGCTCCTCTTTCTTACTGGGGTGACGCTGTTCTTACAGCATGTTACCTAATCAATCGTATGCCGTCATCTGTTCTAGGTGAGAAGATCCCTTTCTCTCTTATCTTCCTTGGAAAAGAATTATTCTCCCTTACTACTCGTGTGTTCGGTTCGGTTGCTTTTGTACACCAGTTGTCTCCCGGGACTGACAAGCTCTTTCCTAGGGCTGTCAAGTGTGTCTTCGTTGGGTACTCCAGAACTCAGAAGGGGTACAAGTGTTATGATCCATTGCGCATGCGGTACCTTGTCAGTGCAGATGTTATATTTTTTGAATCTGTTGTGTATTTCTCAGCTTCAGGTGATCAGTTGATACCCCCTGCTAATACTGATGCCATTTACATGACACCACCACCATCACCACCATCACCACCACCCGAACCGTTACCATCTTCTACACCTCCTGTCACTATACATGTTTCACCATTACCATTTCATTATACCCGCAGGACTGCTTCAGCTCATGGTCATTGCTCATCACCTAGCTCGCCTAAGGTATGTTCTGAAGATATTACTATTGATGGATCTGATGATTTTTCTGAGCAGGATGTGTTACAGAGGCCAGCCGAGGACACAAATGATTTAGATGTTCCTATTGCTATACGAAAGTCGAAGCGGAGCTGCGCATTATATCCTTTAGCAGCTTCTGTGTCATTTGATCGACTAACTGGAGATTCAGGAATTTCATCGTCGCATTGTCAGCAGTAACTATTCCACGGAATTACCAAGACGCACTGAAGGATAGTAGATGGCGTCTAGCCATGGAGGAAGAAATGACAGCTCTTCAGTCTAGAGGAACTTGGAGTCTGGTTCCTGTTCCTGTACCTGTTGATGTGTCACCAGTGAGCTGCAAGTGGGTATTTATAGTCAAGCATAATGCAGATGGCAGTATTGACAGATACAAGGCTCGTCTTGTTGCTTGTGGCTTTACACTGACATATGGGGTGGATTATCTTGATACATTCTCGCCAGTGGCCCGCCATTCCACTCTACGGATTTTGATGTCTGTTGCGGTCACTCGTGAGTGGCCGCTATACCAGTTGGATATGAAGAATGTGTTCTTATATGGTGACTTACAGGAGGAAGTCTACATGCAACAACCACCTGGTTTTGCTGTTGAGGGGGAGTGTCCTAAGGTGTGCATACTTCATAAGGCTATCTATGGCCTTAAGCAGATCCCCAGAGAGTGGTTCCAGAAGCTCTCAGATCTCTTTGAGAAACAGGGATACAAACGTTCTAATGCTGATCATTCCTTGTTTGTACAAAAGACTTCCAGAGGTATTATTGCAATCATGGTCTTTGTAGACGACATTCTTATTACAGGTGATGATGAACAGGGAATAAAGGAGGCGAAAGAAATGTTGGGTCGTGAATTTGTTACCAAAGACCTTGGAGTTCTTAGATATTTTCTGGGACTGGAGTTCGCCAGATATCCTTATGGGTTGCTAATGTCTCAGAGGAAATATGTCACTGACCTGTTGAGTGAAACAAGAATACTTGGTTGCCGACCTGCTACCACACCTATGGACCCTAGTATGAAGCTATATGATGGTGATACAGAGGAGGTGTATAGGAGAAGATACAGAGAACTGGTAGACAAACTTCTGTATGTCACTACTACTAGGCCCGATATATCCTTTGCTGTGAGTCGAGTGAGCCAGTTCATGGAGCAACCACGTCAGGTACACATGAATGCCATACATATGATACTCAGGTACCTCAAGTCATCTCCAGGTGTGGGTTTACTGTTCAAGAAAGGCAAGGTGATTACTATCTCAACATGTGCAGATGCAGATTACGCAGGGTGTCCCAAGGACAGGAAGTCCACCTCTGGGTTTGCTGTATATGTTGGAGATTCTCTAGTCTCATGGAGGAGCAAGAAACAAATTGTGGTGGCAAGGTCTAGTGCTGAATCTGAATATAGGGCTATGGCCCAGGTTAGCACAGAAATGATGTGGATAAAGGCTGTGCTTACAGATTTACATATAGAAGTCCCACTTCCTATGGCTTTGGAATGTGACAATCAGGCTGCCTTGTTCATTGCAAATAATCCAGCATTCCATGAATGAACCAAGCACATTGAGGTCGAATGTCACTTTATACGTGACATGATTCAGAAGGGATTTATTGCTACATCCCATGTTAGTTCAGAGTATCAAACGGCAAATATTTTAACCAAGGCATTACTGCGAGGCCCGTTTCAGAAGTGTGCGTCCAAGCTGAGCATGATTGATATCTATGCTCCATCTTGAGGGGGAGTGTAAACATATATTATTCACTTATGTATCTTTTTGTTATTTTTCTTTCCCGTTGGACTCTTTTTGTAATTTACCCATAGGCTACTCTCTTATATAAGAGAGCCTAGGGCTGATGGAATAAACAAGTTCTCTTATTTTCCCAACACTTCTTTTATCCGCCTTCTCTCTATTCCTTCCCCCCCATCCTATCACCTTCTTTCCTTTTATCTTCCTACCACCCCTCCTTCCCTCTTGCTACCACTTTCTGTTCATCCGGTTACTCATCCTTCTCTAGATCTTCCCTCCAAAGATGCTATTTGAGAAGGTTGAGCGCAAGCTATAATTTCTAGCAGTGGAGCTGGAGGTGGACATGATAGTGAAGAGGTGAATATAGAAATAAGTTGGGTTAATTTGAGGTTGTAGAGATGGAAGAGTATAGGGTAGTGTTGCAGAAGTCGGTATTCGGTATTCAGTCGGACGAGTCACTGAGTAACGAATATTTGATATTCGGACGAATATTCAGAATTATTCAATTATGTATTTTTTAATTATGTCAAATATAAAAATTTTGTCTAATATATTTATTCTTATAGATTTATACATATATGGTCATCAATCAATAAGGGTCCAAGATAGAAGTACCAATTAACAAGTTACATATATGTACCTTTAACATTTATAGTTATATTGGGATAAATATGAAAGGCCTTCAAAAAATAAAAAATAAAGTAAAAAAAAATCAGCCTAATATTGGGTCGAAAACCCAAATATTTGTGTTGAATATTCGGGTTGGACTGAATATTGACCTAATAACAATATTCCATTCGATCACCTCTCCCTCCCGAATAACAGTGATAGGAGGTGGGTGTAGTGGTGGGGAAGGTGGTGATGGTGGAATATCATGTGCAAGAGAAGGTGGTGGTGGTATGCAATGGTTGGGGGGAGGTTACGACAACTGTGGCGATCCAACTACCATGCCTCTTTTCGTCTCTTCACTACGAATCTCTTGAAATATCACAATGGAGTTGTATCGATCTCCTTCCACCATGCCACCTCATCTTCCAGTGACAACCTCCATTAGTATTCCTCGTGTGCCTCTCTGGCACCGCTAGATGGAAGACCCATATGTTGGTGTCCTTTCCGTGCCTCAAAGTTGCTTGGACCTTTCCCTCTACTATATATCTATCTTCTCGTCCTTCTGCCTCAACACCTCCGTAAAGCCGCATCTAACCTCTATACCTCTTGCATGGATAGAGTCCTACCTTGTCCATGCCATCCACTCCCTGCAAGGATTCTCACCACCTCCTCTCCTCTGTGTCGCACAAATTTGTCCTAAAAATCAAGAAGAAACTCAACTTAAGCATGCATGTCAGAGTTCGAGTAGTAGAGTCCTTGGCATACACTCCCTTCCAGTGCTACTCCACCAGTTGCCTAAAACAATGCTCTCACATTCATGCTCGCTCAAACTTGAAATGGATGTTGAGCGTCTCCCCTTCGTTAGAGGATCACATCAACCATTTGAGGTTTGAGAACAGTCTGTCTTGGTACCATCTTCAACATTGAGAAGGTTTGTACAAACTCCACTATTTCCCACCTCATCTCCATTTAGTCACAACATTTTTTCGTACTTGATTAAGAAGACATGGACACCAATATATGTGTGGCGGAGTCAGCTTGCAACCCCTTCTGATGCTCCACCAATTGCTTAAAACCATAATTCTGCAACCAAATTCTCTCAAACTTGAAATAGGTGCCAATCAGTTTGTCTTGGTGCTATAATCAACATCGAGAAGGTTGTTGCGAAGTATATTGAGGCTAAGAATGTATCAATCTTTGACCTTGTGATCAAGTTCCTCCAACTGAGCTTACAAACATGGACTGGATAGTCCACCAAGCCCATCTCATCTACCACCTTCGTGAAGTCGAGTAAGGTCGAATCTAACCTTGCGCCCTCCTCTGGTTAATCTCGATGGACGCTCTTGGTGGTGAGGATAATCCAACCAAAGTTTGGGTGGTTGCTATCTTTTGGTCTTTGCGGCTAGCTCGGAATGATTATGTTTTTCGAGGGGGATGAATGTAAAATGGAAAATGTCATTGAACATGCAAAGAGACTGCATACTTGTCGATCCTTGTAAATGTATTTTTTTTCTTAAATATATAGATGTGTCAGGGTAGACGTTTTCTCGATGTCTTACCCTTTTTTCCTCAAAAATAAACGTGGTATAAGAATTGGAAGTTTGGGGATAGCATTTGACATGATCAGGAATGGGCATCTTTATCCCAGTGTTGACTTAATCTGGGGATAATACCCATTTATTCTTGGATAACTTTATTTCTTAACCAAAGGGCAATAAAGCAATAAAACCTTCATATTATATTTATCTGTGCTTTCCTTGTCGTGGACATAAATTTATTGTGAGCCAACCTTCAGAGTTGAACTCTAATTATCTTCTACAATAGAATTGCGTGCCTAGACATACTGAAGGCTGTTTGGGCTCAAAAGCTTGAAACTTTTCCTGAATTTTGTAGATCTAATTTGAATTATTTTCAATACAAATAAAAGCAAAAAGGAGAAAAATTAGATTGCAGTGGACTGTATATGTTACTGGAATGGGGATGCCGTACATATAGGAGCATTGCGAACTATAGATCTTTTTGTTATCGGTGCCATGCTTTACATTTTTCTGCAGCTCCTTGATGGTTGGCACTTGGCATCATTTTGAATGGGATGACTTATAGATGTCTAAAATCTTTCATATGATATAGAGAAGTATTGCGAAGGAGTTCATCGATAAACTGATTGGCTGGGCCAACAGCATCAAGATTTCAGACCCCTTAGAAGAAGGTTGCAGACTTGGTCCTGTTGTCAGTGAAGGCCAGGTACAAGTTGCCATATGGCCCATATCTTGTTAGAAAGTTAATTCCACGCCTTTTTAAAAAATCGAGAAGCAAATGATGGCGCCTTTCAAAGCGTCATTGTACATTACATTTGCTTGAATGAAAAGATATGGTGTTAAATGTTTCTTGCTTTTGTTTGGCAACTTGGTGTCATTTCTCTGTTAACGGACTTGAGGTTTTTACTTGGACGAAGTGGAATATCTTTTTATTGAGAATGACAATTGCCTCAAAAAATGCATGGACCTGAGGCTTTTATTTGGACGAAGTGAAATACGTTATTTTGCGCTTACAATTATTTGTAAGAATTGTTATATTTTTTTTTTCAAATCTGAACATGATTAGCATAAACTCAAATATCACCGAATTTAGATGAAGTTCCCTTGCTCACAAACCCTCAATGCTTTCGTTTTCAGAATTTCACATGATACGTTGCTCCGATCGGGGATATTTAGGTGAAATCACGATGAAATGGTCAAAATATAATTTCCTTAGTAAATTTCCAGATTTTGTCCAATTTTGCTGAAATTTTTCTTAATTTCACCTTATCATTGTTGCATTATTTTTAAAAAGGATGTTTTTTTTCATTTCTTCGACGAGTACTCTTGCTCTTATAAGAAGCCTGAAGGGCATGTTTAGTATGTGGTTTCATATATAGCTAAATTAGAGACGACTGTTGCAATAATCTTAAAGTCTAATAGGCGCTCACAGTGTAAACAAATCCTAATGTATAAATCTATTAAAACGTGACTCTTTTATAGCAAGGCCTCTTGTTTCAGATGAGGGATTTTCTCCCATTAATGAGGGAGGTCATAAACATGAACCTAATTATAGTTGTATTAAGCTAACTGACAAGTTAATATTCAAGGTATCTCAAAAATCAATATTATCACATGCCCCACCCCTCGGTCACATACAAATCTGAACAGTCTTATATATATATATATGCAATTGTAATTGACCATGACACCATGTACTCTTGTATAATGAGTTGCATGCTATATTTTTGGGATTTTTACACGCGTTGTTCCAAGTTTCTGCAAATATACTTATGCCCTGCATTTTTTCCAACAACACTTATTGTGCTCCTACCTTCTTGAGCCATTAACAATTATGCTCATCGGGTTAGTTGTCGTCTATTCTACTACGAAATGAACAATACCTTATGGGAACAAGCGTATTTGCAAATAAAAATAGGGGTATAAATGTAATTTGTTATTCTTCCTTCTTCCTCCCTCATCCTCCTTCCTACCTCAGCGTCCTCCTCACTGCCGCCCACCTCCATCCCATCACCGATCCTCCTCCCCTCCCTAACCCCCTTCGCCCCTTGCCCATCTTGGCTCCACCCCCAATCCCACTCCCCACACCCAACCCTCTCCTCGTTGCCACAACCTCCATTGCTATTGTCAACCTTTGGAGCTTTCTCTTCCATCATCCTCTCATTTCTCGTGTCGCTTCCATTAAGCGGGGCACTAACATCCTAATGGGTTGCTACTGCTGTTATGTTGGGAGTTTCTGAGGAGGATTAGCATCTGTCAACCCCACACAACTACCTCACATGCTCGAGGATGCAACCGCACCAACAAATCTCTGTCCATAAAAGCCATGGATGAAAACCACCTACAGGAGGGGTAGGTGGAGAGGACGATCAAAGAAC
The DNA here is from genome assembly GCA_037367405.1 of Ottelia alismoides. NCBI lineage: Eukaryota > Viridiplantae > Streptophyta > Magnoliopsida > Alismatales > Hydrocharitaceae > Ottelia > Ottelia alismoides. Next base: position 485,280 of record JAZKJV010000749.1, read on the forward strand.
CTCGTCTTTTTGGAACCCAACACACCGAGGATAATTACAAAGGAGCCAACTATTAGCTTCGTCGTGATTGGGATGTCTGAACCCAAACATTGGGTTCGACTTGAAAATAAAACACCCACCAAGAGAGGAGAAAAACCTACTTGCAGCTGACTTCTCCTATGCATCCACCATTGTGCCAAACACCGTCGTGGTCTCATTAACTATGCTCCTTCTCGAGGTTGATCTCCAACACCGCATTTTCCTCTCCAGCTTGTCATCGGGGCAGGGATGTCCAACGTTGTTGTCAATCGAACATTTGAGCTCGAGGGTGGGAGCACCAAGGTGTATCTACTAGTTCACCTTCGTTTGTGAAGCCACCACCCCTTGAGGCACCATTCCAATTGCGCATCGTTGCTCCCGTCCTTGACGTTGAATGGTCCCCTCTATCCTCCCGATGATCTCGGAGAGCCAATGACACTTCCCCTGCAGTTGTTCACCATTGCCACTCCTTGAGATACAAGCAATGACTATCTTTTGCCGTGGACCATCTAGGATTGGTGTCGTCGTCTCCCTCCTTTTATTTTTTCTTAGGAATAAGGAAGAAGAAGATGGAGGGGTACAAATGTACAAAATACTTCTTAGCGAGACATTGGTTTGAACAAATTATCCTTTGGTTCATCTAATAGATGGTCAAAATAACGGATGGGTACAACTGTTAATGATGGAAGAACATGAGGGTACAATTGTTATTGGAAAAAAGGTAGGGCATAAGTGTACTTGCATAGACTCACATGTATAAAAAATCCCTACAATTTTCAAGACATTCATATTTCAGCATGCTTCATACGATGTGATACAAGTCAAACTTTTATTTATATTACAATTTTAGCAGATAAGTTACTGGACATATCGATATCGGTATCAATATTGGTACCATGTCGATACGATATATCGTCGATATATCGTCGATATATCAACGCCATATCGCCGGCATTGAACCGAGATTGTGAATAAAATGGCCTGTATCTACCCGATATCGACCATATCGGCAATATATCGGTGACCTGTCGATACCGATATATCGCCGATATATCGCCGATATATCGCCGATATATCGCCGATATATCGCGATATGACCGTCCATATGCATTTCTATTATTTATAAATTAAACATTGGAAACCTGGATTTATGAAAAGATCTTATTTTAGAGTTATTTCAACGATTCCCAGCGATAGCAGCGAAATTCCCCCATAATTCCCTTTCCAAGGTTAGTGAAAAAAATCGAACTTCAAGTTTGTGTTTGAGGCCATGATGATAAGTTACATTGTGGATGTTTATTTCAACTTTACATGTGTAATATGTTCTTTTGATCATTACTTGCATGCAGTATGAGAAGATAAAAAAAATCATTTCGACGGCCAAAAATGAAGGCGCAACCATCCTGTGTGGCGGTTCAAGACCTCAGGTGAATAAATGATACATATTGCTTATCCCTTGATTTAGTGCTATGCAATTGCCTTGATTCCATACTGCTGATCTGATCTCACTACCTGCAGCATCTAGAAAAAGGATATTTTATTGCTCCAACTGTGGTGACGGATGTGACATCCTCAATGCAAATATGGCAAGAGGAGATTTTTGGGCCTGTTCTTTGTGTTCAGACCTTTGAAACTGAAGATGAGGCTATCGAACGTGCTAATGAAACTCAGTGAGCATCTCATCTTTAACTATTTTCTCGAGTATCTGCAGATGTTCGAAATTTGCAGTATGTGCACCTAATTATCTCCTTTTATTCCAGTTATGGACTAGCTGGTGCTGTGTTTTCCAAGGACCTGGAGAGGTGTAACCGCGTAGCAGAGGTAGGTCATGCCCTTTTTCTGGTTATAGCCAACTATAACTTTGCAGTTTTGCCTTGTGTTTATTCTGCCAGGACCGAAAATGCGTGTTTTCTTTAAAGCAATCATTAACAGACATGATTGGCCCGCTTGCAGCCATGTGGGAGATTTTATTTTCTTGTAGAGTTAACCATTCATATGTGGTATTCCCTTAACCGCAGGCCGTCGAGGCTGGTATATTGTGGGTCAATTGTTCTCAGCCTACCTTCTGTCAAGCCCCATGGGGAGGAACCAAGCGCAGTGGCTTTGGGCGCGAGCTTGGTGAATGGTAAATACATTTTAGTCTGCCAGTTTATAACATATGGTGGCTAATGGTCTCCCCCCTCTCTTGCAGGGGTCTCGAGAACTATCTCAATGTAAAGCAGGTAACCGAGTATATCTCGAATGATCCGTGGGGTTGGTATCCTTCGCCTTCTAAGCTCTGAAACAGTACCACCATACTGTTACAGCGTGTTCCAAGAATTTCTACAGGGCACAGAGAACATGCAAATTTGAGCGATGTATTAGCGCAAGTAGGTCTTCGAGTCGTGCATTTCTCTTTGATGAGTAATAATCATCTTTCTTTTGCATTGGAAGTGTCTTCCTCTGAGAGTAACTTAGCACAATAATAAAAGCTTAGCAACTGCCTTGTCCGTCAGGAAGGATGGCTGGACACAACCAAAAGGTTATGGTTTGTATATCCACATGCTCTTCTAGTGATTTTGATATATCTCACTCTGTACTATTGTGAAACAATTACCCTGATGGAAAACATCTAAACTTACGTTGAGTAGCAGATATATTTGGCATGGGAGGCTGCCCTAAGAACTTGCGGGATCGTCCTTGTAGGTCAATGTGTTGGAAAGATTGCTGCAGAGCAAGGCCTTAAATGTCGGTTTCGGTCACCATCTCGGTATCGACCAAAACAGAATTTCGATGGAATTTCGGTTGAATTTCGACCGAAATTTCGGTCATTTCGGTCATTTTTTGTACTAGGACTCCCATATTTCGGTCATTTCGGTCATTTCGGTCGAATTTCGATTTCGACTGGATATCGATATTCGACAGAAATTCGACCGAATTTCGCTGAAATTTGAGGCCATGCTGCAGAGAAGTGCCTTCTTCTCGTAGTTGGTTAAGTTCATGATCAAGTGCTTGGTCTCCCCACACGCAAGATTTGGTAGCATGCAGCTGATAATGACAAAACAACCTCCCTAATTTACATCTAATTGCATATTGGAAATTGAACTGCGAGAAATTATTTAGGAAGCAGTCATGGGATTTTGGTGCTTGTACCCAACTTTTCTAGAGAGAAGGTATGGCAGAAGTTGTCTTAATATCTTACAATTTGACAGATTTTATCCCCTCCATTAGTACAAATAAAACCTCTTACCATGTCGGCTTTTGCACCAATCTTTGTTGGTGCGAGTCAAACTAGAGATGATCATGGAGATGTGGCGGCCACATATCAGAATCATAACATTTTGAGGAGAGGTTGACTAACAAAATGTAGGATGGGGGTAAGTTAAAACACTGAAATTCTGGGGTCAAAGGAAAGGTTGACATCATGGTTCGATATCATCTCTTCTTCAATCTCGACGTTATCTGATCCCTTTCATCTGGTATAAATTTGTCCAAATCTACCTATATTTTCACTGTCTTTTGTCTCCATCTTGCTCATTTCCCTCCCCCACATGAATAGTCTCTTGTATGTCACCAAGAAAGTAAATTCCATTCACATTTTTCTCAACTTATGTACTTATAGACTCCCCTTGAGGAAAGCTATTAGAGAAGTAGGACTCACTCTCAAAGAAAGTAACATCCTTACTCACATGAAGACGACATGCCACAGGGTCATAACATTTGTATCCTTTTTGGGTCCTATAATACCTAAGAAAAATGCATTTCGTGGCTCTTGGATCCAACTTACGCCAATCTGATCCAGAGTTGTGAAGAAAACAGACACATCCAAAAACCCGTGGGTCTAAACTGAAGGGAGATATATCCGGGTGGATGACAGAGAAAGTAGTTCTCTCCCAATTACAACTGAGGTGTCCTATTGATCAGATAAGCAACAGTCAAGACGGCTTCTCCCCAACAGTAGGAGTGCTCTAGTGACATTAAATAAGTGACGGTTTTTCCTTTCAGCGATCCCATTTTGCTGTAGCGTGTAACTACATGAGTTTTCATGTAGGATACCCTTCTCATCAAGAAAAGCACGTAGGGAACTTTCCAATTACTCCTTTGCATTATCAGTCCTAAAAGTTCTTACTCTTGTTGCATACGAGGTGCTTATCATATTTATAAAGTTCTTTACAGCAGCATGAACTTCACTTCTATGTTTTAAAGCCACACATACGTACTTCGTGAAAAATGATTAATGAAGGTGATATAGCACCTATGGCCACCCATGCTCTTCACACTTGATGGACTCCAAACATCAGAATGTACTAATTCGAATGCATAAGTAGATTTACCAATAGAAGCGGGAAATGTGGTTCGTGTTTGCTTTGTAAATTGACAAGCTCCACACTGCAAATCATCTGCAAACAATCCAGAGAAAATCTCAGGCATCAACTTATGCAAAGAGGAAAATTGATATGACCAAGATGTTCATGCCATTTTCATACTAAAGTGGACCTTTTCTTTTCAAGGCGAGCTTTCATCACAGAGGTAAGGGCTTGACCCACTCTAACTGGAAGACGATATAATCCAACCTCTACTAACCCAATTCCAATCTTCTTACATGTCTGTAAGTCTTCTAGAACACACGAATTGTGATAAAAAATTAGCCCGCAGTGCAATTCTTTAGTAGTCTTAATGACTGACAAAATATTATTGGAAAATCAGGGACGTGAAGTGCATCGGTAAGGAGGAAACGACAACAACAGAAATCATCCTTTTCCAGCTACAGTAACTGGAGACCCGTCTGCAACTGTAACTTTCTCTCTTCCAGACGATAACTTATAATCGTGAAACATTTTACAATCACCTGTCATGCGAAAGCACCACTATCAATAATCCACTCAAATTTGGTAGATCTAGCATTGCTAGTTTTCCTCGTATTAAAAACTGAACCATTATCTATTGATTGCAAAGAGGTATATTCTTTTGTAAACGTTTTCTTCAAGAAGGACTGTAATTCTATGATGGTATCCTTTGCCAAATCAGGTTCTCTGGATGCTCCAAGCGTCATAGGATCATTTTTCAGCAAATTCGTATCCTTTAGACTTTGACTATCTCTCACAGGTATTTAATTAGACACCTTGCGTTCAATAAAAAAACAATTCAGCACAAATAACTTAAATCACAACAACTATCCAGGTGATAGCGGCAAACACAGCTTTGACAGTGCGAGAAAAAATATAGAAATGCAGCTCAAAATGCAACAACAACCAAGGAATATAACAACGGAAAATGTCCCTAGCACAACACAGCCTTGGGACCCCAACAACAGCGGCCCAAGTTTAGCCCTTAGGATTGCACTACAACACAAATCACAATAGAATTCAGAATCTAGCACTCTGAGACATTTTCTCGAACACCTAGTGTAACTTGAACAAACCTTAGCCTCGGCAACTCGCTCCAAAATGCAGCAACCCCCAATCCAAAGAATGGATTGTGCACGAACTTGTTGTCCAAAACACAACAACAAAACGACGAGAAGAGTAGGCACCTCAGAGGTTTGGGTATATGAACTTCTCCCTCTACGAGGTGGCTATAGGAGGAGTACTCAAGTCCCACAAATATGTTGCAGTAGAGAAAGCTAAGCCAACAGAGCACGCAACGGACAAATCCAAGGAATCAACAAGAGAGAAAACAATCACAGAACATACTTTGTCATGGCTCCGATACCATGTTAGAATCAAATGTACAAATACACGAAGATGGAGATAAGGATTTACGTGGAAACCCTATGGAGAGGGAAAAACCACTGGGGCACACAATCCCTAATCTCCCTCACTAGAGATTAGGGCTCTCTTCACTAAGTTAGAAAAACAATGAGGAGGGATGATTACAATATTTAGAAGAATGGGTAAACGATCCTTCTTCCAAAGATCCATTTACCCATATAAGTATGATAACTTAACACTTACAATTCGATAGATTTTATCCTCCCCATTCGTACAAATAAAACCTCTTTACCATGTCGGCTTTTGCGCCAATCAAACTAGAGATGATCATGGAGGCGAAACAACAACATATTAGAATCATAAAATTAGGAGGAATGGTTGATTAACAAAATGTACGATGGGGGTAAGTTAACACCCTTAAATTCTGGGGTCGGTATGGCATTACTTGAACAAGATCTTTCCTATAGGCTCATACTACTGAAATCCTTTAATGTAAATGAGTCAAGCTTCCTCAAGAAAAAAATTGGAGCTGGGATTTGCGTGTATGCGCAAGGTTTTGTACATGTTCATCTGATTTGGTGGTCTTAACAAGGAGATTTGGAGTGCTTCATTTAGTGTGCGAATCAAGCATTGTGAGAGTGAGTTGTTGCTTGGTTAACGTTCTTAAATCAATTGTGGACAAGCTAGGAGAGTTTGACGCGGTGATGCAAGAACCCCACAATGAGATCTCAGTCCTTGAGAACTTGAAGACTTTTTGTGGGATATGGAGGTGCATTTTAGGGTTATTATTGTTGGAGTATTTGTTATGTGTGTCATGAGTTGTAGCAGGGTAAATGGATCCTGGAGAAGATCCATTTACCCCACCCAGTTTTTTAGTCCCACATTGTCCAGTGGTGGGACTTGGAGGCTCTGGAGAGGCTATATAAGGATACCCAGGCCTCCTGTATCCATTGAGAAAGTGCAATGCATAACACGCCCCTTTAAGGACTTCTCCGTGGTTTCATCCCGCTCCTCACGGAGTAGGGTTCCACGTAAAATCCCGCTATTCTTTTCGTTCTTTATCTTTTTCCATGTTCGCTTCCGCATGTTTATTTTCTAACATGGTATCAGAGCTATGTTATTTTCTAATACGGTATCAGAGCGGGTTCGATTCTCGAGAAGTTTATATTCGTCCATTTTTTTTCCGAGATTTGATTCGTTGTTCTTAAAATTATATTCTTGAAGATCGTCAAGAGGAGTTTGTCATGTTCATTGTTTGTTCGTGAAGATATTTTTCCGGAAGATCGTGATCGTTCAAGTTCCTGTTCTAGTTTTTTAAAAAAACCTAGATTTATTCTCCGACGACATCAAGCTCCTCGCGCACCCAACACGATTCCAGATTCCCTTCGTCGGCTGAGGTGATTTCCAAAGAGCCCCCAGGCGTTTCAGCACCCAGTCCTGCGAACCCAGGCAACCAGGCGAGGCACGCACGGCGCATCTTCCATTGTGCAAAGTCCAGGGCGTCATCGACCCTTTAGCTACATCGCGAGCATCTCCATCAGGAGCATCACGACCTGTGCCCTATTTCCAGTCCGCGCGAGGTCGCGCGCCTCTCTAGACTCCCTTCGACGCGCACAAGATGCGCGCGAGGAGACCAGGCGGTGACAGCATCTCCTAGACGCGCATCCCCCGCACGCACAAGCTCCAGCGGCATCGCCCTCTCTCCCTCCAGGAACCGCCCTTCCGCTCCAGGTGCCTCCAGAACTTGCGCTCTACCCAGGAGACCCCTCCTTCCCCTTCAGGACGGCGAGCCCTTGTCCCAGACATCCAGTTCAAGCGGCGGCGCCGCTCCGACCTTCCGTGCTGCGTCTCAGTTGGCGGCAACCCTTCATGCACTCCATCTTCCCCAAGCTCGCGGGCGAAGCCGCATCTCTCCAGGCCGCATCACGCAGAAGACCCCCCTCCCCCCGCAGCAAGCCGCATACGCGTGAACTTCTCCTGTGCTGCGCCAAGCCGCGGGTCTCCTCTCGCCACAGGCAATCTAACGCGTGCATGCCCCTCTGACCCGTTGGTGATCCTCCATCACAGAAATAGGGAGGCCTCTTCTCTCCCATCTACAAGGGCGGCGGCGGCTTTTTGAATATAGGGTTCCCAAGGGAAACCCTAGCCCTAAGTGGGTCGTAAGTTAAAAAAAATTTGAAAGCCCAACTGTGGGCTGCTGTAAAAAAAAGGGAGGGGGAGTCCTATTGCATTTGGGCCCTTTGGGTCATATTAAAAAAAAGGGAGATTTGAGAAAAAAGGGCACGTACAAAGAAAAGCCGTACGCAATTTCAAAAAAAAACAAGCAAAGAAAAAAAAGGCGCGTACAACTCAAAAGCCGTACGCATTTTTGAAAACAAAAAAAAGGTGAAGTGAAATGACGGCTATAAAAAATGGTTGAAATAGCCGCAAAAAAATTGTTTAAAAAAATGGACGGCTTAAAAAAATTGAAAAGCCGCAAGAATCTCTTTGAGTATGTTTTCTCCCCATTATTGTTGTCTTCTCCCAACTTGGTCGACGTCCATGTTTTCCGACAAGTATGGGAGAAAGGGGGAGTATCTGTGGAGTCACAGGTCTTCTTCCAGCCATATCCAGATGTTCCAGATTCACATACAGAGACCATTCAGATTCCAGACACTACAGTTGTTCAGACTCGACGATTGATTCCGAGTCTAGTTTCATACACGCACGAGTTTGCGGTCATTTTCAGATGAGCATATGTTGCCATCATTTGTTCGAGGTCCCCATCATTCTTGTGGTTGTTTCGACCAGAGTTTTCATGTGAGTCATAGGGACTCCAGAGCAGAGGACCATTCCCTATGCCATTGAGGGCAAGGGTTTTCATGTGGTATCATAGGTACTCCAGAGTAGAGCACAATTCTCTGAGCCAGATGGGAGAGACCCAGTTCTCCGACATGGAGACTTCATGCGCAGTTTCAGACTCGATGGTTAGATTCTGAGTCTTCAGTTGATTCACACTCCGGCCCATTCGTCCTCCTCACTTGCACGGCATGAGAAGCAACGTCCTCAACTGCAGCAATGTGCGTGTTGGGTTGATATTGTCCGTAGTGTCATGTAGCGCTGAGTTGAGTTTCTTTCTGTTTGTCCAAGTTGAGCATTACATGCTCCAGCTTGAGGGGGAGTGTTGGATTATTTGTTATGTGCGTCATGAGTTGTAACAGGGTAAATGGATCCTGGAGAAGATCCATTTACCCCACCCAGTTGTTTAGTCCCACATTGTCCAGTGGTGGGACTTGGAGGCTCTGGAGAGGCTATATAAGGGGCCCCATGCCTCTTGTATCCATTGAGAAAGTGCAATGCATAACACGCCCCTTTGAGGACTTCTCCCGTGGTTTCATCCCGCTCCTCACGGAGTAGGGTTCCACGTAAAATCCCGCTGTTCTTTTCGTTCTTTATCTTTTTCCATGTTCGCTTCCGCGTGTTTATTTTCTAACAGTTATGGCCCAAAGATAGAGTAGGTGACTCCTGTAGAGATGTACCTCTCAAACCACGAGAATCTATATGGCAGAGTCATGCATTTTAGGAAGGAAGGTCTGCTATCTCTACACAGGATGAATTGGTGAAGGAGCTCAACGAGTAATTCCCAACCATGAACACGAATTGGGAAGCTCGCAAGGCACTCTGGAGGTTGAAGTAGAAGGGAACTATTCGAGAGTATGTCGTGATGCTCTCTTTGTTTTTGATGGACGTCAAGGACACGTCTAAGGACGCTAATTAGGCTCAAACTGAGTTGGGGAGTTGTAAGTCAAGGATTTCCTATCATTGGTCGGCTACAATGGCCAACCAACCTATGATAAGGAGATATACAAGGTAAAGAGAAGGCTAAAGGACAATAACATAGGAAAGTTTAGGAAATCGAGAAAGTTAAGACAACAAAGTCTTTCAAAAGGCGGAACAATCCAATTGAAAGGGTTGTCTCATTTGTGATGGAATTCATTGGGCTTGTGATTGCCTAAAGCGAAAGAAGTTGAACTTCATGATTATGGAGAATAACTCCACGGAGGAGGCGCATATGATGAACCTCAAGCTACTTTTCAATGTTTGATGACTTTCTTCTCACCCAAACAAGGATGGGAACATTGGAAGGAGGAGCATGAAGATACATATTTGGTGTACCTTGATAATAAGGTACACAAGAGAACTATGACAACCATGATCGACACAGGAGCAACACACGATTTCATCTCTGATTGAGAGTTGAGGAACTTGTGAGTTCCATTGGAGAAGAACCCTTGTGATACCCAAGCTTGTCAACTTTGACTCTTTCCAGATTACAGGTATGTCAAATTGTAATGTGCAACTTGGTGATTGGCAAAGAAAGACATCTTCCCTCGCGGTCCCAATGGATGTCAAATTTTTAAAGAAGGTGATGACATTTGTGTCTCCTTATCTGGAAGTAGTCTTCTTTATGTTGGAGGGATCCTATGCTTTGTCAAGGCAACCAAGAAGGGACAAACAGAGCTATGCCCAAGATGCAAGTTTGCAATGGGCTTAAAAAAGGGTAGGTTATATACTTGACAACTGTATGTATTGAAGATGGTGGAGACGATGCTCAGTCAATCCAAGGATGTGATGTGAAGCCCAAAGAGTTTCCTACGAATTGCTATTGAGCTACTTTCCTGAATCATGCCCCATATACTTGTACCATACAAGATGCCACCCACACATCTCGAAGATTTGTAAAGACAACTCAAAGAATTAATGGATTCTTGTCAGATTCACCCATGCAAGTCATACCATGTAAAGCACTAGTTTTGCTTCAGAAGAAGAAAGTTGGGAGTCTATAGATTTTTGTGGATTATCATGCACTGAACATGGTGACAATAAGGACACGTACCATGTCCTGTCGCTTGTGAAAGGTAAGGACTTCTTAAAGATGGATATGAAGTTAGACTAGTACTATGTTCACTCAAGGTAGGAGACAAACCAAAGACGATATATGTCATCATTATGGTTCATTTCTATTTTTTGTCCTTTCATTATGGCTTAAGAGAACTATTGTATCCATGATCGATGCATGAGCGATGCACAATTTCATCTCCAGCCAAGAGTTCAGGAGCTTGTAAGCTCCATTGGATAAGAATCGGTGCAGCACAAAGCTTGTCAACTCTGAAATCTTTCCAGATCAAAGGTATGGCAAACAATAATGTGCAACTTGGTGATTGGCAGTGAAAGGCACATTTGCTCGCGGTACTTTTGACGACTTCCAAGTCATCCTTGGAGTCAAATTATTAAATAAGGTGAAGATATTTGTGTCCTAGGATCACCAAGAAGAGATGGTCAAAGCAATGTCCACGATGCAAGTCTGGAATGCGCTCAAGAAAGGGGGATTGTGCACATCATGACGGTATATGTTGAAGATAGTGAATAATGAGCCATGTCCCAAGGTAGTAGAGACAATGCTCGTTCAATTTAATGGTGTAATGCTCAAAGAGCTACCCAAGGAGCTTCCACCAAAGTAGCATAGTGATCATGCTATTGAGCTAGTATGGGGAACGATGCTCCATGTACTTGCACAATACAAGATGCTACGTGCACATTTTGAAGAGCTGCAGAGACAACATAAAGAGCATTGACGTTGCTTCAGAAGAATAAAGTTGGGAGTCTACGGATGTACGTGGAGTATCACTCATTAAACAAGGTGATGGCGAGCGCAACTACCATGTCCCTAATTTTGAAGACATATTTAATCACTTGTGCAAGAAGAAATACTTCTCTAAGATGTCTCTGAAATCCAACTAGTACATTGTACGCATGGGAGGGAGACAAAACCAAAGATGACATATGCCAATCATTATGGTTCATTTGAATTTCTTGTTATTCTGTTTATTTGGGCTGACTAATACCTCGATGACTTTATGTACCCTGATGAGTTATTAGTTCCTGTAAGTATATCGACTCTTGTGGTAGTTCACCTAGATGATATTGTGGTGTACATGACATTGGGAAAAACGCATTATAGATGGCGCTTGAGAAGCAAGGCAGAACCTATTGTACTTGAAATTGACGAAGTGTGCCTTTAGTCAGAGGACCATTTCTTTCTTGGGCATAATAGTCAATTATGGCATGATAGAATGGACCCCATGATACAAGCCATTGAAGAGTGGGAAGCCCCCATGAAGGTGGCATGGCTACGATCGTTCCTCGACTTGGTGAGTAGCTTTAGGAAGTTCAAGGGGTACTTAATGAAGGTGACACCACTGACGAGCCTAATTCCAACAAACCAATTGTGGAGATGGGTGCGTGAATGCTAGGAGACATTCTAATACCTCAAATGGATGATGGTTGATGGGCATGTCCTAGAACTTTTTTGAATTTTAACCAACCATTACCAATCCACATCGATGATAGATTACACACTTGCCAATGTCTTTATGCAGACTAGAACCATGTGGCTCACAAAAGTCGTAAGCTGAATACAAATGAGAGGATGCACTTTTTGCACGAGAAGATAAACAATATGGCAATGGTGGTACACTGCCTAAGAATATCTCACCACTATCACATTAAAGCAAAGTTTATGGTACAAACACTATGGCAATGGGTTGCTTCGCTTCATGGAATAAGCTTACTACTAAGAAAGCATGGTGGCAAGACTTTCTTGCCAAACTTGACTTCAAGCTTAGTTAAAATCCTAGGTGGACCTATGGATGGAAGGCCGTATCGATATCGATATCGTTTCGATATCGTATCGATACGATATTTCGAGGATATATCGACGATATATCGTCGAAATATCGCCCATATCGACAAGCCTTTGTGAAGAAAATGCATGGAAATCAGGATATATTGTCATATCGGTGTCCATATCGGTCCCATGTCGATTTCGATATATGGGCGATATATCGCCGATATATCGCGATATTTCCTTCCATACCGTAGATAATCTTTCAATAAGGACGACCTGAAGGAACCAACAGTAGTCATGGTCAATGCTTCAATAACACGTTTGTTTGGATACATGATGGAGTGCACATGAGGGGATACACGAGGTGACCCCGTCACTCTATACTTGGCGCAACGTGTGATTGCGTGGAGATATGCATATTCTAGTAGAAGGCATCTTCTACTTTAAGGGAGGATGACTTATGTCTCCGAAGTTGGCTTAAGGAACATGTTGATGAAGGAAGCACATCACACATGGTGGCTTATGTCTCCTCTTCTTGAGTTACTTTTGGTAAGTATATGTGGGCACCTATCTTATGTGCTTACAAGAAAAATAGAGAAGAAAATAAGGACGGGTCTTCTGGAGCTCTTGCTATTCTTTCTCCTCCATAGAAGAGCATCTCCATGGATTTCATCACTAAGTTCCCAAGCAACTGTTAGATAATAAAGAATGCGGAAGCATATCAGAAATAAAGAATAAGAAATATGGAATGCGGGATTTAACGTGGAACCCTACTCCTTAAGGAGCGGGATGAAATCACGGGAGAACGCCTCAAAGGCATGATGTGTCTATTGACTTTCTCATTGTATACAGAGGGTGAGGGGCTTCTTATATAGCCCTTACCGAGTCTCCACATCTCATAACTGGTAGATGTGGGACTAAACAACCATATGTGGTAAATGGATCCTAGAGTACAACAACAATGAAGTTGTATTCTATGTTCAACTCATTTGTTTTCTGACGTACCATGCAAATTAGGAAGATAACAATAAGAAGGCATTGAAACCGGGCCATCCTATTGTTCGAAGCTAGCGTGAGAGGGTTACTAGGAAAATTCTTGATCGGCATGCAAAAGACCATCATAAGAACTGGAGGATGTCAAATGGAAGGATCTCGCAGAGGAAGCAAACTGGGAATAGGTTACCGCCATGTGATAGTTCAAGGACCTTGTTGAGACATTCCTAGAAGCACAAGATAGTTGAGGACGCTTGATGGGTTGGATGGCAGAGGCACATAATACCCCAAAGTCCCGAGGGTGCGATTTGCACTCACAGACGAGGTTTTGTGCACGTTCACATGATTCGGTGACCATGACACGAAGTTTTGGAGGACTTTACTAAGTCCGGATGATCGTGGATGGATACCACACATAAAGCTTGTCTGGAACTTTCACCATGCGAGAACTAGCATGATTTGAGCTACTTAGTCGAATGTCGTAGTTCAGCAAGCACAAGCTTGAGGTGAGATCTCCCCAAGTGATTTATACGTCGTGCGTAGTGACATCGACGGGGTAGATGGAAGTGTTGCAGCTGACTGGAAGTAGGTATTGAATCTAAAAGGATGATAACTCAGACCGGAAGATGTGAGACATAGAACAAAGATTCATTGCCAGCAAGATGTTGCTTCGCAAGGGACGAAACTCGCTTCTAATCTATCATCGAAGTTGAAATGGACTCCAGAATGTATGAGCTTAGCTTAATGCAGGACCTTCCCGACAATGTTGTTGAAGTCAATGGATTAGTGGCTAAAATGTCGACAATCACCCCCATCGAAATAGAATCGAAACCGAAGCAGTGATCTCAGTTCCAGCAATCTGAATCATTCGTGAGAGTTAAGAGTAGTGACTAACCTGTTGAAATCAAAATCATATGGAAATCATGGTGAAGATGCCAAGTCTTTTTGGATTTTAGATATAACCTGCACCATTCAGTATAAACTGTATTTTTACCTGACTTGCAAATGACGAGGATAAAAAACAGTATATTTGGTACAGGAGAAATGGAAGGCGGATAAATCTTTCAATTATAACTTGTTATGCCTGTTTGGGAAGGAGAACAGGGAGCTGAGAATAAGGTTTGCCTGTAGTGGAATGAGCATATGAAATCCTGTCAGTTTTCAATCACTAGAAATCCAACTTGGGTGAGAAGATAACTAATTGTGTAATGAGAGATTTGTCATTGATACATTTCCTGCAGTCCAGATGCATCAATGCTGAGTTTCTTATATCAAGATATCGTCATTTAAGTGAAGGTGGGTACACACCGAGCCATAATCTCTTGCAGATACCTTCTCTTCATTGCAGACCTCGCTGGACCACTATTGGAGCTCGTTTTGTCGGCGATTCGAGCCTACCGATGTCTTCGTTAACCAATTTCCAGCTGACAACCATCCCTGATCTCGTAAAGCAACGATGTCTTCGTGAACCAATTTCCATCCAACGACATGATGTAGTTGAATGTTGGAATCTGGTCTGTCCGCCGACTGCCCACCTCATCGAGGTATAACCTCCAGTATTCGGATTCGTTGTCTGGTTGGTACCTCCTGACCATTAGGGGTGACCAGAAGGGAGGCGGATCCTCTGCTGTTACAGCAGGTGCTGCAATGCAGGGATGCCGTCGGATCTTCATCAGACGGCCCTCGAAGGGGGGTGAGGATGGCTGGTACGCATCCTGATGGTGATCCAGCGGCTCTCCTGCGTTACAGCACCTGCTGTAATAGTAGAGGATCCGCTCTAGACCAGAAGAGTCATAGCGTGAAGTTATACTCCTTGTAGAGTATGTGCTTGCCGTCGTCGTTGTCTGTATGCGGGATCACCTTTGGATATGCTACTTGATAGAGCAGCTAGAACAAATTCATGTGATGAACGACCACTTTGGCGACTCAAGATGCGGAACAAACGTACAAAAGAATATGCATACTTATGAAAACTATGCACAATCATCAACATGGCTTTGGTCTTTCCTCACTGTACAGGTGTCTGATTGATTAATCATATCCGTGTAAAAATCATCACAAACTGTCACTAAATGGCATTTACATTACAAGTTGGACCGATTTTGTTCTGATTTTTCCCAACAACTTGAAGTACGTTCAGTTCCTTGGAATGAGAAGAACTGCTGCTATGATGGTATCTGTATGCTTAAGTTCCACATACATGATTAAGGGTGTATAGTTTGTTGTGTTGCATCATTATTTACGTATTATGAAAAATATAGCAAATAGCATATTGGATTATCCCTATGAACAGTATCCACTGGGCAATCAAATGTCGCATGGAATGAAATCATATCATGATATTGTAACTTCGTAAATCATGCCATGTCCATCTAGACTTTACATATAGCTAAACAAGGAGAGGTGCGGGCTGGAGGAGAAAGGGGTGGGGGAGGTGAGGTGCGGGCTGGAGGAGAAAGGGGTGGGGGAGGTGGTTGGCAGCGGGATGGGGGCGGAGGGAGAACAAGTCAGGTGGGGTGGCGGCGGCTGGCCTGGAGGAGAGGGTGGGGTGGCATCGGCTTGCTTGGAGGAGGGGAGAGGGGTTGGAGGAGGAAGAGATATTTTTTCATTTTGGTTTTATATTTAATTAATAATTGCTGGATTGAAGACGAGTTAGATTAACTTGATTGTATGGTTGAGTTAACGTATTAAACAAACGGACGGTTATGGACGTGAGACGGAGTGACTATCCAGGGCTTCTCGTGTAATTTTCATAATTACGCGGGGTTATGATTGTAATTACGAAATTACTCAGAATTACGGGTGTAAATATCCCAATATTAAAGTAGTAGTGAATACTATGTTAAAAAAACGACAGCATGTTCCAAATTTGCACAAAATCGAATATGGGAATGGTGAAATAGATCCTGCGTATCTTGAAAATCAGACTAGACCGGCGTATTCGACAAATGAGTTCTTATCAATCTGGTTCGAATGTTCAAAGTTAGTCAAATCATCGATTCAATATAGTATTTCAAATTCGGCTTAACCATGTTCGATTGAAACTGAATTCCATTTAGTTTTGAATTTATTCAAAAAAAAACAATGATATTGGTGGGAGATGAATCCTTACCTTTGGTTACCTGCCCCAAATTCTTAACCAATTGCTCTATCACAACTTTTTCATTGTGACGGATTTTAAATATGATTAAACTACTATTATTTTATAGAGCACTTACTCAAAATATTATATATATATATGTATGATATTTGATGGTGTGTATGGAAGAATATTTATATATACAAAAAAATATATTGTTCATGTATTTTATTTTTATTTCAAGTATATTTGAATATATTATATATTATATAATATATGTAGGGAAAAATGGGGATGTCCCCTAAGGGAGCTAATTTGACTCCTCTCGCTCTATTTTTCTTACTTCTTATTTTTTTGAAAATAAATCCGTGGAAATTCATCACTATATCCATAAATTATCTCATTCAAGTTTCTTGAGAAATAGAGACTTCTACGACCTCCATCTAGACATCCATTTTTTAATGATCGTAGAATTGTTGAAATCAATCATGTCTGGATGGAAGTTGTAGGAGTTTCTATTTCATACGAAATTTAAATGATATAATATATAGATATGATGATGAAAATTCATGAAAGTATTTTTCAAAAAAAATTAAGAGAAATGGAGTAGAGAAGCTAATAAGTTAGCTCTTCAAGTTGTAGGAGTCTCTATTTCATACGAAATTTAAATGATATAATATATAGATATGATGATGAAAATTCATGAAAGTATTTTTCAAAAAAAATTAAGAGAAATGGAGTAGAGAAGCTAATAAGTTAGCTCTCCCTGAAGGCAGCTCCATTTTACTCAACCTAATTCGACCATTTTCACCACCAAATTGATTTGATCCAATTTCAAACAATAGAATAAATTACAAAAAAAATCCCTGAACTATAAACCTGATTTTAGTGTCATACCTGAACTTTAAAAAGTAACAGTGTGGTACCCCAACTTTCAAATTTATCTCAATGTGGTCCTTTGCCGTAGAAATTTAGTTGATTGTTTCGTCACTCTAACCATAAATTTCAATAGGCAGGGACTACATTGAGATAAATTTGAAAGTTCAGATACCACATTGTTACTTTTTAAAGTTCAGGTATGACATTGAAATCTGGTGTATAGTTCGGGGACTTTTTTGTAATTTACTCTAAACAATATAACGCCAACTAGACCTAGCCAAATTCCGGGCCTGGCGGGGCCATGGGTCGGGCTGAGGTTTTAAAACCCCTTGTCCAAGGCCCGGCCCGGTCCACGGGTCATACTTCAAGGCCCATGCCCGGTCCAGGTCTGGGCCGGCCCATGGGCCGAATGTGAAGTACTATTTTATTAATTTTTTAATCAAATTTATGGAGATAATTAAGTTTTTTAGGATCATTTAATCTTTCTAAATCCAAGTAACCATAATATGTGTTACATTGCATGTAAACTATAAAATAAGATGTAATATTAATAATGTAAAATAAAAATTTGAAGTATATCACATTAAATGTATCTAAAATATAGTTTTTAAACATATATTTTTTATATGTGCGGGCTGGGCCAGGTCGGGTTTTATAGCACATGCCCACGGCCTACCCAATTGACGGACGGGTCAAAAAGCGGGCCGGACCGGACCGGCCCATTCCCAAAATCTCTTGCCCAAGCCCGGCCACGAACGGACTGGGGGGGTCCCCGGCCCATTGGCCAGACCGCTCTGAAAACCCGTCGGCTCTAGTTTTAGCTTGCCGCCGCACGATTCCCATCCGTCGGTCAAGAATCTTTCGGATGACGTATGTCCACCCCCTCCGCCCTTTCAAGCTATCGATTACGTCGGTCGAGGAAAGGACGGGTGGCGGAGTGGGCGATGGAAGAAGGTGGAGGCGGTAGGGGAACGACCCTCTCCGAGCTGTACAAGAGCTCGCAGAAGCTTCTCATCAAGACCAGAGATGGACTGTCGAGGCTCGAGTCCCTCAACTTCGCTTTGCATTCGTCCTCCTCCGCTGCTAGATCTGCAACCTTTGGCTCGGATTTATCCGATCTCTCCACCTCCCTGAGGCGAGACCTCGGCCAGATCCGGGCTCTGTGCGGCGAGATGGATCGCCTCTGGCGCTCCATTCCCTCCCAAGACCAGCGCGGCCTGTGGAAGAGGTAAATTTTTCTCCTACCCGAATTAGGGTTGCGTTCGCGATGTTTCTTGTGTTATGCGTTTAAGACTTGAGATTCATATGAATGATTTGACGGAGGACGAAATTGGGGAGGTTTTAGAAGCGTAAACAGCTTACAGGTAGGTTTAGTTGAAATCTAAACATCGCGTGCTTATCCACGTGAAGATAAGGGAAGATGGTCGATGATCATTCAAATTTATTTATCATAAAAACAGTTGCATGGGCATGATTAGAAGTCCCCTTCTGAATTACTCTAGTAATGTAACTCCGAACTGAATTATTTTCTTGATATAAGGATAACAACCCTTCCGTCGTATATACATACATACACACACATCTATATAGTAGGAAGTCGTGATTTTTATCCCCGCCTCGTAGAACAGGTATAGTGCTCTCGCATACTATGTGAATGAGTCTTTCCCCCTCCTCTCTGTTTCGGCTGTCGGAGAAGTCAATTGAACATCACCTATACGGATACAACCCCCCCCCCCCCCTTTATTCCTCTAAAACAACAAGGTGACATGACCTCTTATGCCGGAAAAGTCATAAACTAATGTCCCCAATTATATATTCTAGTTCCAAGAGAAAGCCTACGAAAGGACATTCACTTCATTTTTTCAGCTGTCACAAATTCCAGATTACCACAAAGGCCGGCATTGATTCACTATTCTTATGTACATAGAACCAGTAGCATCTCTTCCACCTTCTTTGATGCTGTGGCAGGAGTTGTTGAAAGATGGGTCAAGCCAAGCAATCTCAAAACTCCTCCATACCTTCTTCACAAATGGGGAAAGAGAAAAAATAAGTGTGCAGTGCCTCCATCACATTGTTACAAAGGGGCAAGAGGTGTTAGGTGTCAGGAGTCCAATGTTACCAATAAACAATGCTTACCAACTGCTTCTTAAGAAGAGCCGCACGAGGATCTTGATATTGTTTTGGACTTTCACCCTCCATCTGCATTTATAGTCTTGTAAAGAATTTGTATTCATCACAGTTGACAGAATCATCTGTCATATGTACACCATGGCAATAGAAACACCCCTCCCTTTTTCATTCACACGAACGGAACATGCTTGTTTCTTCATGGTTTATACCCTTCAAGATTGATGAACACCTTACACTTATACTATGGGGTTGACCAATAATATACAACGGAGGCTTGAAGATGAACTGCAAGGTTCATCAGACGGGTAAACAACCAGCAACTACCTTTTTCTTATCCAATCGACGTGCTAAAATAGAAAATGAGGTTTGACAATCATTTTTAGTTTACAAAATTTTGCAACAGATGAAGCGCTGCCCGCTCGCTCTCACGAGTTAAGGCTGGTGCCGCCAAGGCTTCCTTATGCGCCAAAGCGCTCTCTTGTGTCCTCAGATTCGCAGATGACGAAGGTGGTGGGACAATCTCCCCTTGCAAATGGTGCTCGCTCTAGCGAGTTAGGGATGGCGGCACAAAGGCATCCTTGTGTGACCTCGAAGGTGCAGGTGGTGGAGCTCGTGGGCCATCCTCAATTAAAGCATATGCATGTGGCATGTGCCTGGTTGGGGCGGGAAGTGTGTTCATGTGTGTGGATGTGTGTGTTTGTGGGTGTAGGTGCGCCCAGACACATTAAGGAGTGTGTATGTGTTGACAAAATGATCATCTGTCAACAAAAGGATCACTAAGATTATCATATCATCATTAATTTTCTCAAAAAATCATATCATGGCTAATGATAACAAATCAAATCAGCTGTTTTTATTTCTTCAATTCTTTTGACTTACTCCAACGCAGCTAATGTCAGAAAGATTGAAAGAAGTCGGTAATCAACAACCATTTATGAAGGATATTCAAACTATAATTGGTCATGTTTCTTTTTACTGAGAAATAGAAGAAATTGCTCAGGATATTGAGTGAATTGTGTGATATCCATGGTTGTTTAGTCTACCAACACACTTGAAAAGTAGACCTAAAAAATGAGAGAAGAACTTGTTATTAAGAATCTGTTCTAATCTGTAACGAACCTGAATGTGATGGATTTAATTGGATCCGATTCACATATTGAACGGATTGGATTGAATAAACTCCAATCTGTTGAGATTAGATTGTAAAACATCGAAATCCTATCCATGTGCACTCCTTTTATTGACCCAAAACGGCTTAGAGATGTTGTCTAGTATTTGCAATTAACTTTATCAATTTGAAGAAATTTGCATTTTTCGTTATGTATTATTGTAAGAACCTGTTCACTAAAATTGGCTCGACAGATAAATAGAATGCATAAGAGCAAGATATAATCCCTTTTTATCACTCCCTTTGTTTAGGGAATTGCTTATTATCTATACCAGAGACGTGGTTAAAATAACTTTCAAGGTGCGAAAGAATTGTATCTCAAGTTAGTGATCATCTACTGCACAATAAGGTAGTCATGTGAATTTTTTTTCATAAAAATGTCATGTTGGGTAACATGAGGTCAGGGATAGGGATACTCTTGCGGTTCCTCATCTCTCTCACAATTGTTTCCATAAAATGATCTTTCATTCCCAACTATTGTAGCATTCATTTTCACCTGCAAGCGAATAAGTCAAACCTAAATGAGTGGTTAAAATATTTTTAGAGTCCCATAATAATATATATATATAATTATTAACTTTATCAGGTTGGATTAGAATCTTCTAGACTATTGGTATCTTGTAATATTTTGCAGATTATGGTATCACGTGATTAGAATTATGGACTATGTTTTAATAAATGTCATTGTATATGTGATGATGTCTTTGTGTGAAATTTATGCTCTTTAGTTAATTGGGAAACTGGATGTCATCAAAGTTATATATATCATTATTGTTTTGTTCCAGCTGACATCTTTTGTGATAAATATCCTTAATGTTAGTTTATGCTATTTAGTTAAATGAGCGACTGGATGTCATAGAAGCTCTACATAACTTTGTTGTTTTGTTTGGGACCACATCTTTTCGAATTAGTATCTTTAATGCTAATCTATGTGCCGGATCATGTATTATTTGGTAGTTCTGGAGAGTAATAAGATTATCAGTCTATGGTGGGTTTCTTTTTGCATGTAGTTGGTGATTGTGTGCAGTCAAGGGCTCAAAACCACTTAATTCTGTGTATTTACGTTGAATTTTGTGAAAAATGCATATTATGCCTTAATTTATTAAACATAATTATTGATCAGGTCATCGGTTGCCTCTGCTTCATCAATCCTACTTGGCAAGATTCCCTGAAAGTGGGTTCATGTTGTCCATAAATCAATTTATTTCATGGATTGGTTTCCTGCCTACGGTTCTGTTATGTGTGGTCTGGGTAGAAGTTTTATATAGTTGTATCGCCATCTTATTAAGTTTTTTTAAGTTCTTTTCTCCATAAGAGGTGGAATACAATGACCTGGTTGAAGCATAATGATCGTACATCTTTGATTGGAATGCATTGTGTGTCTCAAAGTAGGTCCCATTCTTCTACCCTTTTCGGGGAGTCAATTACTATCCGATAGGTAGCTCTTACCATGAGTTGTCCATATTAGTTCTCAAATACGTGAAATGCCCGATTATTCAAATCACTGAAAGTCTGAAAGGCCATCCTTATCATTGAAAAGACTTTGCAGCTTGACGATCTTCATTGCATGAAACTAAACGCCGACTCAATGCAGCCTTATCTTGTGTGTGTGGTTGTGGGAGGGGGGGTGTTTTACACACATTACATGTACACATGGGTTGGTTTATAGGTAAGGTATGCATATTTGGGTGAAGACTTGTAATTTAATGTAGTTTGAGTTTACAGTGAAGGCCCTGAAAGGTTCTATTTTATCTATATTTTTAAGAAATTTCTATAAAAACTTTTTCTAATACCGATTCCATAACTTTCTGCCATGTTATATCGGAATAGAGACATTTAAAAATATACATTGGTGTGCACATATATTTAGATTGTTGACAAACTATTAATGGTCTTTGCAGAAAAGTGGAACAAGCAGCAGAGGATGCAGATTCTTTGAGGAAAAATCTGGACAGACAGATACAACGACATCAAAGTCAAACACGAGAAGCTAAAGAAAGGAATGACTTGTTAGAAAGAGCGGTATGCTTGACTATTCTTTGAATTATGAATGGTCGTTTCCGGCTTTTGTGACATTCGCGCAAATGAAATTGCGCAGTCTTCTTCTTTGCACTAAACATAAACCTGCCCTATTCAACAGTTAAATCATAACGAGGTTTACTTGATATCTACCTGAACCTATAAGTTTTCACGTCATCCTGACATCGTAAAAGTCAATTTCTTGGTCATCACAGTTTTAATATTTAGATTGATATTGGATATATCCCTAGGCACAGAGATGTGATCAGAGTCAGGATAAATGGTTTCATGAAAAAAGATGTGATTAGACTCATTAGAGTCAAGATAAATGGTTCATGAAAAAAGATGTGACTAGTTGCACTCTCTTTTTTAAATAAAAACTATCTTTCATTTCATTCTGGTCACTTTAAAAACACCGGGATGCAAGGTCTATGAAGACTTGGGATGGGAGCTGAAACTGAGGAATCTTTGCTTGCAGAATGGAGATTCTGCACATCTCATGAGAATTTTTGACGAAGAAGCGCAGGCTATGGAAGCTGCTCGCAACTCCTCCAGGATTCTTGACGAAGCGTTTGAGACGGGTGTGGCTATTCTGTCCAAATATGCCGATCAAAGGGACCGGCTTAAGGTAAACAAGCCCCTCTTTTATGCTGGCCTCCATTACATGAAACCACGATATCCATTTGTCCAGTTAACATTTATCGACCACTTGGTGTGCAGAGGGCACAGAGGAAAGCACTGGATGTTATAAACACCCTTGGACTCTCAGGTACTGTGCTAAAACTCATCGAGGGGCGCCACAGGGCCGATAAGTGGATCGCTTACGGAGGTATGATTGTGGTAATCATCGTTGTAGTTTCGTTCTATAGATGGACTCGTTAACTCTTCAAAGAGAAATACCCTGATTTGTAAGCCGGTCGATTTTTGTGATAGCTCTTGTATATATAAGCGGTCCTTCTCTTCTACTTCTCTTGTAAACTATAATATTTTGAAATTTAGGTTGATTACAAAAATAGGTCCAATTTTTGTCATGATTTTCAATCAAAATATTCGTAACGTCGGCATAAAAGGGTTACTGAAGAAGCTTGTATTGAAGACAAAAATATATGAGGGGATGCTTCTTTACGTTTAAAAAATGAGGTTATTTTTTATAATCTATCCTTGAAAATATTGTAAGAGTAACTTACATGGAAAATCTCCAAAATTTAAAGTTGTTGCCATTGCATGTCTAAACTTTCAAATTTGTCAAGGCACTGAAAGATATGTAAGGCTTGATCAACATGTTTCCTCATCTTCGGCATGCATTATCATCTATGCACACCCATTCCTAAATATATATATATATATATATATAAGTGTAGAAGTTTTCAAGATATATAAGCACACCCATTAGGATGTAAACATTTTCAAGATTTCAGAATATAAAAGTTTGAAGATATAAATATTTTCAACTGCTTTAGATTACCAATAGTCGATTTCACAAACAAAGTAACACAAACAACTCCATATTTTTTATACACATACAAACTAAACCACCATAGAGGATATAACAACATCGAGAACTGATGTTAAACGTGGATTGCTATATTAGTTGAAGAAAAGTCAAAGCAAACTCAATATTCACCCGAATCAAACATTTAAAATAAGTCCAATTCTTCGTAAAATGACACACAAACTAACAGATTTTTAAAGAAAAAATCAAAAAATAATTATTGATAGAATGACATACTCAATGAAACAAAGATAGCAAGATGGTTGATGATAACAACTCCAAGCACGATATCCGACAAAACACAATTTCAAAATTGTATGCATCATATGCATAAATGTAAATAAAACAGCCAACAAAATAGAACAATACATTACCTTCAGCAACAGACCTGTCGATGGTAAGAACAGACAGCCCCAAGCAGCAGAGGAGGAGCTACGCTATCAAATTGTCAATGAAGTAGCAGTCCTGTATAGTATCCTGAAAAAATATACATATTACATAGATGTATGAGAAGGCTTCATTCTCATAACATTATCTGCAGCGAGTAAAAAAATAAAAATATTACCATCAGTTCTGCACAGACATATCAATATAATGATGAAATAGGATGATCTTTCGATTTATTTACATATATTATATATATATTCTATATATAATGATGAAATAGGATGATAGGGAAGGGGTGAACTTGTGTTGAGGATATTTGCAAGTTTGCAACAGTTACCCTGCAACGGCTGAACAGTATCACTGGGCCCTATATTTGCAACGATTACTGTTAGTACACCATGGGTCACCGACGGACATTAGCACTTAGCCTCTCAACTAAACATATAATTTAAATTCGATAAGCAATACACCCAAAGTACTATGATGACATTGTTGACTAATGATCACGACGATTACAATTTAAGACAAACTGGGAAGCAAATAAATCTCGCAATAAAAATGAAAAATAGATACTTGTGATTAAGAAGACATTAAAAAAACAAGTCATGGACACGATTGCAGGGGGAAATGAAAGGTGCGTGAACAGTAGCCGAAACAGTAGGCTTTAACATATAGTTAGATAGGCATCTCAAAATTATCTGACAAAATTATCTTGGATTTGATTATTCATTTTCGTTGTACTCATCATGTTTTTAGGTGAACCTATTATAAGATTACGGATCATTCATATATTTGCTTCGAGCATAGGGGAAAATCTGATAGAAACTTAGAGATCTGTCGTATTTTCAGCTCATTTTTATGACGGATGTTTGGGGTTTACCTTGTTTTTAGTTTGTAGTCATGTTGTTCTTCCGACCTAAGTCTCCATTTGATTTATTCTTGAACTCGTGACTTCTTTAAACGCTTCTCCTTCCTCCCTTTGCGACTGCGGTTGCTACTTCGCCGTTTCACACGTGGCTGCTGCCACTGTTGCCACGTCATCACTGTTGCATCACTGCCATCATATCATCGTCATCACACCACCACTGTCATCGTCGAGCCACGATCGTTATCGCCATCTTTGTCGTGTCGCCACCACCGATGCATGCAGTACCACCACACCGATGCGCACCACCGTCTCAGTCGCTTCTGCCACCATAGCTCAGACCACCGCTGGTAAATTGGTACCCTTCTTTTACTAAGTACTAGTGTACAACCCCGTGCTTGGCGGCGGATTCAAAGAGATACCGTCGAAAATAGTTATTAGTTTCTTTGGTGATAGAAAATATAGTTTCTATGGATTGGGAGAAGATGATCCATCACTACTTGATAGAAAAATTCAAGAATTTCCATTCACAATCGAAGTGGGTACTGCATGATGCTATGATGAACACAATCCCAATGGCCGACTCACCGAAATTGGGGTCCAATACCTATTGAGTGCTTTATCGTTTCCCTAGAGTGATAGCATTCTCACGTTGAAGCATGTATGCATCAATCCTCGGCATGGGCTGTAGCAATCCATGGTCTTCTGCCATGGATGCAAAAATTTTATCAGAGATCTGAGTTTGACGCATTCTATTAATTGGACATTAATCGAAATAACAACTTTAATTCAAATAATACAATTCCAACAGAAGTACAGACCGAACATAGATATAAAGATGCAAAGTGCCCCCCTGCAACTTCACGTAGGCCTCCACCCCTCGAGAAAGAATGCAACTGCGGATTCCTGTGGGAAGATCCTCTGAAATGTTCGGTGGTCATCAGACGTCAGTGCATGCTCAGTTTCAATTGAGCGTTGTCGGGTGCCGAAACCACATTCGATATCGAATTTGGCTCATTGTGGGTATTGATTGGCCCTTGCATCGGGTGTGAGTCGAGGATGCGAATGTATGCGATGTCTTGACGGCGATGCGAGGAAGTGTAAACTGAGAGGTGGAGACGACATAGGCTTGCTCTTTAGCAATGCAGAGAAGGGTTTGTGAAATGCAAAGACGAAAACAACAGAGCCCACTCTACCTTTCTGCCCGCCTCGGTCATCTTTACCTAGGAGGAGGAGTTTGTCGATGAGGAGGACGCCGCAGAGGTCTACCACCATGCGGAGATTAGGATGTTGTTAGATTTTTTGGCTGAGATGTCAGATTAGGATGATATGTGGCTAATGCTGGGGACGGATGTAACGTGAGCGGGGAGGCCATCATGTTGTGCGAGGAAGATAAAAGGTTAAAGAATGGAGGAAGGGTAGACTATACACGTGCCTGGAGCCGGTGAAAGAACCCAACTTTAAAGTATGTACAAGTGCCATCATAAGAACCAAGATCCAAAACTGCATAAATACAGAAAAAAGAATCAATTGGTTATACATTTAACTAAATGATTTAAGGATTATAAAATGTCGTTTAAAGTCCGACCTTCAATATGCTCAGCCTATGACCGCTGAGAACATTCCGTTGAATCGTTAATAACGATTCAAATACTTTGATTTTTCCAAAACAACTAATAATCGACGGTGTAGACAAACTTCTTAAAGATATTTTTCTTCTCTTTTCATTGACTAAATCGATACAGTGGTGTCTATTATTTCTGAACATCTCTCTCATTGCCATACTTGTAGGCCTAATTTCATTACCACATAACTTGTTTGTTATAGATAAGTTTGCTTCAACTAATATATTATGTTCCTCATGCAGGCAGTGTTTTCTTTCTTTTTTTTTCAATATTTCTTTGTGACGAAATCTATTGAATTTGAAAACTTCTTGCCTATCAATAACATGAAAATTGGCCATACGTTGTTAACGCCAAAATCATAAACTACTGTAAAATCTATGAGGTAAGTAAGGACAGTTCCTGACGAAATGGACAATTCCTGAAGATAAGAAATGTAAATGTCATCTACATGAAATTGTGCTTCAGATAAATGAACTAAAGACCGGAAGACAAAGGAAAAACTTAAAGGAAAAAATTTATACAAATGAGAGCAATAATTAAATTATAATCAATGAAAAAAATCTAAATGAAAAATCCAAACATTACATCTTACCTGGTAAACGGTTATCTCCATAGAAAATTTCAACCTACAAACAAATAACATTTAATACAAACAACAGAAAAGATCGCATAAGCTCTGGATTTATTTATTTAACCTTTAACTAAGAAAATATGGCAAATGTATCTAGAAAATCAAATTAAGCACATGCCTAATATCCTTCAA
This sequence comes from Ottelia alismoides, assembly GCA_037367405.1. Taxonomy (NCBI): domain Eukaryota; kingdom Viridiplantae; phylum Streptophyta; class Magnoliopsida; order Alismatales; family Hydrocharitaceae; genus Ottelia; species Ottelia alismoides. The sequence goes on from JAZKJV010000749.1 coordinate 513,055, forward strand.
AATATAGTGTAAATACAACACTACAGAATTCCAAGCAATACAGATATCAGCAAAGAGTATATAGTACTCGATGTTTGAACTAAAAGGGGCCACATGTACCAATGACTTTATATTTATTTATTGAATCCAATTGATAAACTGGCACAAATTTATCCATTAATTTATACAGAATGCATTGCTTAACATCTAAACAACAAAATCAGAAGGACATAACTTAAAGTAGGCAAATATATATTTTTCAAGAAGAAATTTCTGAACGTAAAAAAATATGCGGAGGCTGAAAGAAAATTCTTAACAACATAACAACAACAACGAAACACAGAACATATTATATTCTAAAACCATCAAAGCAAATACCCAAATGTATTCATGAAAAAATTTTAAAAAGAAAAACAGTAGAAACAATGGTATATTTTTTTCACAAATTAACTACCAAATTGATTTTCTTCAAAAAAAAAAACGAATGCAAGCAGCAATTAAAAAATATTTTATAACATGAGCAGACTAAATATAGAAATTTTGTTAAATTAATCTTACATACTTCCATTAAAAAAATAGGATGCAAACAGTAATTAAAAAACAATCTATAACATGAGCAGATTAAACACGTGTGAAACTGATGTCTGATTTGTGACATTGGTTGTTATTTGGTAAGTGGACTTCCTTTTATTTCATCGATGTTTCGTATTTGTATCATTTAAATTGCCCCTTTAATTCTTCTCATGTTTTTTTTTTTGATAGAAGGCGTCCCATAGGAAAAAAAACACCGCTTTAAAGAAGAATATATTATTTTAGGTTCACAATGAGATTTAATAGTAGATCTACCAGATTAGCGTACCCAAATGAAGGCCACACAAACAAAGATGAGAATAAAACATCAACCACAATCTATGACGAAACAGTACATTTTTCAGTTTAACAGATCCAAATCCAGTATGCTCCAAAGCTACATGTGCACGTATAAAGTCTTACGTAAACATCTTCTCAATTTTTTTTATTTAACTATCAAATTGATTCTTAAAAAAACAGATGCAAGCATCACTCAAAAAAATATATGACATGATCAGAGTATTCACAACAATGTTAACTAAACACTCTTATCACCCTCATTTGTGGGAAAATTCGAAGAATACAACACTATCGTCAGTATGGTCTCCATGAAATAAGACCAAATAGTTTATTTAAGATTGCTACCAGGAAAAGAATACAATAGGACTCGTGCTACCAGGAAAAGAATCACACATCCTCAAAGGGAGAGAAACAGAGAGGTTAAAACAGGAAGGCCCAAAATCCATGTTAACCCTTGTGGCAATTGCTGAGAAGAAGGAATAAGGGAGGCCGTATATAGAAAGGATAATAATGGGGAGAATTCGGGGCGATTCAATTGCCAGAGCTGGAGGACACGTGCTACCAGGAAAAGAACGTATCCTCAAAGGGAGAGAAATAGGGAGGCTAAAACGGGAAGGGCAAAAACCATATTAACCCACATGTCAGCTATTGGGAAGAAAACCCAGCTTTTATATAAGAGTAGTATATAGATATAGATTTCCGAGAGTTATTGAAATCCATGTTGACGTAACGTGGGATGTCACTAAGATTTGGGTAGATTTTTGGTAGGGTTGGAAAATATGCATTCCAACTACTGCAGTCTGCTGGGACGAAAAATAACCTACTGAAAAATTTGCTGACGAATTACACTAATCAAAGTTTGATCTTGTGTCCTCAATTTTTCCAACTCTTACTGTGCTCTTAACTTCTTGACATTTACACTTGTGCCCCGTATTCTTATAAAATTCACAATATTTCCCTTTTGAAAGTATAACATAAGGATACACGTGTAATAGCACAAGGGCACTGCTGCGAATTTTATAAAAATTAATGGGCATAGGTGTACTTGCAAAAGCTGGATGTTTTTTTATAAGAACAAATGGGCGCCAGTGTAATTCTTATGTGAATAGGACACGTGTAATAAAAACTATTATGTGCTTTAAACGGGTATTAGGTGCATATGTTCTGATATAATAAACTATTTGATTAGTTACAGCAAGACGCTTGTAGTTAATTAAGGAGCTTGAGGCTATTAAAAAATCCTCTAGTTTGGTATACGTTTAGGATTCAATACCGATAAAGATTAGTTTGAAAATAAAAGCTCGAATAAATTTAATGCATGTACTTGTGAATAATGATGAATTCATGAACGTACATGCAGGGATAGAATTTATTTAAGATTTAGTTTCTATTTATTAGCTATTATATAAAACTTTCTATATATTTAACGTGATTTAGCCAAGGATTAGTGAACGAAATCGCCCGTACAAATAAAACTTAATTGTAACGTATATAATTTACACTGTTGAAACTTTCTTGCCCAACAAGCCCTTTAACAAACCGGATCGAACCTTTGTGAATTATTATCGAGCCAACCTGGATCTAAACACCATGTTTATCTTGTTGAACCAAACTCGAACTCAAATCTTTAATTATACTAAACAAACTGAATAGTCTCCGAATATGTTTTTTTTTAAAGAAAAAAGGGTTCCCACTGTATTGATGAGCGTCCAAAAACTTCACCATTAATCACCAAAAAAAATACACGCATGTAAACAGGTTAGATATAGAAAGAAAAATTACAAGCTCGAACACTCCGTTAACGCTCGAGCATGTGCGACAAAGTTCTCTTCATAACATCGCTCTTGACGGAAAATCACACCATTGCTGACAAGCCACATCGCCCAAATCAAAGCTAAAGCACATGATCTCTCCCTCTCCCTGCCAATCCAGTTCGCTCCAATGGACTTCCAGAAATCAAGAACACCATCCACACAAATCGCGTGATTCCCAAATAACTCCCATGCCTTCTCAAGTTAACTTCGTCAATTACCAATTAGGGGCCTCAAAAAAGGACTTAAACTATGCGTCAAATCCCAGTTAGGATCCTCGTTTTTCGAATGTAACAAAGTTGAGCATATGATCTTTTTTTTTAAAATACGGGCATCTGTAAGCTTCCGCGACTCTTGTATTTCGACGTTAAATCTTGAAATTGAAAGTTCATGCCTCTCTCTGTTACATTGGAAAATGAAGAATTGGTGTATAGTATGGATCTCTTTTTGTAATTTACACATCACCTTTTGAAACTGTGTAGATTTTTGAAATGTCTTTTCCTCCTGAATACACTATTTTAGTAAATTTTGAAGTGTAAATTAATTGACTAATTAGTAAAGAAACAACACAAGTTAAAAAAATGAGAAGGATATACAAGTGTGTGTACTGATGACTTGGAAGGCGGCCCATTTTAATATGTTTATAATAAAACGGTGCAACAAAGACCGTTGGATGCAGATGGGTCGTGATTTGGATGTGAAGTGTATGTGTAAATGACGTAGAGATGCATGCAACTATTCCAAGTAAAAACTAAAATTGATTAGGGAAGTAGGATAGAAAAAAATGATGCCTCAAGTCAAAATTTTGCCGTCTTCTCCCCTCATAGGCTTTAACAAACCACTTTGGACGAGATACAAATGCGACCAATTCGAGTTTTAAAATCATGATGACCAATCAAGATTTTCTAACATGGAAAATTAGCATCAGGTCGACTAATACGAGAAGTGTGAGAGTAAGTTATAAGAGATGTGATTATTAAGCATTTTGGGTGGTTTGTCAATGAGCTTGGGGGTCTGATTCCAAGAAGTTCTTATGGCATGTTTTCCTTGACAAAGGTTTGAAGATCTAAGCACGATTCATCACAAATGATATCAGAGAGGATTCGACCTTACATTGGAAAGAGCAACATGTGAGGTAGAGTTAACATTGCAAAGAGATACGAGGAAAAGGCTACCCAGAGCATGTATTCGCTGCTATTGTTGAGAATAAGTGATAGGCCATATAACCGGAGCGTGCATTCGCAACAATTTCATTAATGTCAGGATCAGCTTTCCTTGATAACGGTCGGTGACGTAAGGTTAGATCATTTATAAACGATATCAAAACAAGTGCCCTCCAATAGTGGAAAGAGTTTTACGAGAGGTGGAGACACCTCTACAAAGATATAGGAGGAAAAAGATGCTCTGAGTATGCAACCGCCACTATTTCTGAGAATAAGTGGCGGGACATATCACAATGACTATGTTGCAAATATAAGTGCGGGAGGTTATAACACTTTCAAAATAGTCTTATATTCAATATTAGCGAAGTGTGGGAGTAGGTTATAAATATGAGGGGTTATTACTTAACAACTTCGACTACCAAAGATTCAATTGGATCTTAGCCAAACAAATTGTTGAGCCGAGTTTTTCTAAATAGCAATCTGTGGATCTAAACTCATAACACTATAAATGGTATTAGAGCATGTTCTCTCTAATAGTGGAAAGAGCTACACTAGAGGCAGATCGACCCTACTAAGAAGTGTGAGGAATATACTATACAAATCGTGATGACACCAATATTACTAGGAATAAGTGATGGGTGATATCACAATGAGCACATTGTGAATATAATTGGGAAAGGTTATAATACCCCAACATAGTCCTACATCCAATACTCAAAAATTGTGAGAATAAGTTATAAGTGGCAGAGACCACTACCTGTGTTTATTTTATCACAAGAACAGTAGAGGCTCCTTTCCACTTTAGTCAACGTGCGTTTATTTTATGAGTGACATATCCATCAATTTACCCATCTTCTTGCAAAATAGATCCCAAGTATCTAAAAGAATCCTTCTTCTGAATGGTATCATCTCCAATCTTTACATTGAGTTATTCATTGTTTCCATTAAATGTGCACTACATTCAATCTTAATCATACTTATCTGAAATCCTTTAGTCCCTGAGACATGTTTCCAAACCTCCCACTTCTCATTTACTTCATCTCTTGTCTCATCAATCGACACAATATCATTGGCGAACAACATGCACCAAGGTATCTCATCCTGAATATAACTAGTCAACTCGTCCATAATCAAAATAAAAAGAAATGGACTTTGTTGAGATTATTGTACTCTTTGGTGTTATTTCTTATTTTATTTTCTTTATGTGCTTCTCTTGATATTTACCCAGGATTTTTTCTCCTATAAAAGAGAGCCCTGGGGTCTCATGAATAAACAAGTCATTCAGTTTCCCAACATGGTATCAGAGCTCTAGGACTTTGTTTTAGGTCGTAGATCGCCTTGTGGAGCCTACATACTTTCTGAGCATCCCCCTCAACAATAAACTCTAGTGGTTGTTGCATATAAACCTCCTCATGTAGATCTCCATAAAGAAATGCATTCATCACATCGAGTTGGTAAAGAGACCAGCCCCGTGAAACAACAACTGATAGAAGAATGTGTAATGCTGAGTGTCTGGCTATTAGAGAGAAGGTATCCTGATAATCCACCCCATAAGTATGGGTGAATCCACGTGCTACAAGCCTTGCCTTGTAGCGATCCACACTGCCATCCGCTTACTGCTTCACTGTAAATATCCATTTGCACCCCACAATCATGGAAGGTCGTATCGATATCGATATCGTTTCGGTCCGCCCGAAAAAGGATATATCGGGATATATCGACGATATATCGACGTATCGTTGGAAATGTCGAAAATGGTTCAAAAAAGCCAATTTTTTGCCATGTTTCAGAAATTAACGTCATCCAAGATATCAAACAAACAAATAACCTACAAATAAACACTTATATCACACATATCGGTCATTTATAGACCATATATTGCACATATCGGTATCACACATATCGGTCATATCGAACATATCGATATTAACATTAATTTTTGACTTATAAATATTGGAAATGTATTTCATTCAAGTTTTTATAACATGAAATGCTACAAATATACACCTATAAAATACATATAGATCATTTATGAGGACTATGATCCTTATAGCGCACATGTCGCTCATATCGAGCATATCGTTGATATTGTTAGTTGTTGACATACTATATATATTGAAAATGGAGTGCATCCAAGTGCTTTGATCACTAAATAATTTATAAATGTACTCTTACTCTCTTAGATAACATATATCGATCATCTATGAACCTTATATCACATATATCGATACAACGGTACTGTTAGTTGTTGACCTATATATATTGAAAATGGAGTTTATCCAAGTTTTTAGATCACTAAATAACTTACAAATGTACTCTTAGATCACACATATCGATCATCTATACAGCTTATATTGCATATATTCGATCATTTCGAACATATCGATATTAATGTTGATTCTGGACTTATAGATTTTTTTGAAGAATTGACTTATAGATATTGGAAATGGATTTCAGTCAAGTTTTACAACATGAAATAACTTGTATATATACACCAACTTGAATAACCATTGTATGCACCCTCCTGTCGCACTATACCCTACCGACCCGGAACAAAGTATATAAATCATAGATTGTTTTAGTACTAGGTGTAGCTAGATAGGTAGTGGAATCAAGCTTGCATGAATAATAACATTGATATATAGGGATATCGACGAAATATCGGTGATATCGGTCGATATCCTGTATTCTTTTGTACTGAATCCATTCATTTTTTACCGATATGGGCCAATATGGCGATATATCGCCGATATCCCTGTAAAAAGATATACACTCTGATTTCGATACCCCCAACCTCTCGATACCGATATATCGCCGATATATCGCCGATATATCGACGATATATCGCCGATATATCGCCGATACGGCCTTCCATGCCCACAACAGATGCATCTGAAGGGGCAGAAACAATACTCCAAGTACCACGAGACTGCAAAGCGGTCATCTCCTCTTCCATGGCAAGTTGCCAACTGCTATCCCGTATGACCTCCTGATATGATCCTGGTATAATAATAGCTAGAGGCCCATAACAAACTTCTTGAATTCCTCTGAAATATGGTCCAAGAAAACATGTGTAGCTAGAGGTTACATAGCACGGTTGCGACGGGGCTTCCTCAAGGCAATAGGTACATCGAGGTCATCAGCCTCTTTGTTCTCTGCTATCAGATTCTCCTGTGTAGTATCATGTGGGTCAAGCATAGCACCAGTGCCATCAGTAGAAACAATATGTTCACTACATACATGGGGTGTGATGGATGACTGGGAAGGCGCAGGAGCAGAGGGGCGAGTAGAGGACCTGCGAATGTAAAATCAAGGTAGGAACTGAGTCATGCTAGATGGAGGTGGAGGAAGAGGTGGTGGAGAAGCTGGATGTGACTGAGACTCAACATGAGGACTTGTTGGTGGAGATATCGGGGGTGGAGGAATGAGGATATCCTCACCAGAGTCAGCATTAGACAACCTGCACCTGTCGGAGAAAAATACATAATAGGACTCAAAAAATGTAACATCACACTCATATAATATTTTCTTCCAACAGGATTAAAACACCTATATCCTTTTTGGGTACGAGAATAGCCAATGAACATACATTTGACAGCTCTAGGAGAGAGCTTGTCACGACCAGGAGTAAAATTGTGGACAACGGTCATAGATCCAAAGACTATGGGGGGTAAGTGAGAATAAGTCCTCTGGAAACGCAATCAAGAAAAGAACTTTTTCTCTAAGCATAGTAGACGACATGGGTTCACCAAATAACATGCAGTAAGAATCGCATCATTTCAGAAAGAATGGAGAGCTCGATTCTGAATCAAAAGAGTCCTTGTGGCATCCAAAAGATGATGGTGTTTCTGTTCACCAATACTGTTCTGTTGTAAAGTGTAAGCACGCGAAGTTTGATGAACAACAACAATAGATCTGAGGAAGTCTGGTAACTGTAAAGTAGAAAATTCCAAGGCATTGTCAGTGCGAATAAATTTTACATTAGCAAAAAAAGATATTTTTAATCTCAATAAGGAAAGATTTGCTAATAGGACCAGCTTCAGACTTATCCTTCATCAAAAATACCCAAGATAATCTAGAAAAACCATCTACAATGATCATATAAAACCGATGTCCCTGATGATCAGGAATACGACTAGGAGCCCATATATCAAAGTGAACCAACTCAAACAACCAACCACTGTAACGACTCTGACGACTCGGAAAAGAGGAACGATGGTGCTTCCCAAGCTGACACGCCTCACACTCCAAGATATAGTACGAGTAGAGATCTACGGGAGGACATGACACAACTTTTGTCAAGGAAGATGTCCAAAGTGAAGATGCCACAGAAATGGAGAGACAGATCCAGAAGGGATAGGAGCAGCCCCTGCACAAGGAGGTTGGACAAGTCTGTAAAATCCTCTCTGCTCACGGCCACATCCAAGCACCCTGCTCGTGAGTATGTCCAGAAACACAAGAGAAGAAGGGTCAAATATGGCACGATAATGTAAATCTTTTGTAATCTGACTAATAAACAAAAGTTCACCTGAAATGCTGGAGCATGTAAGACATTTTGCAGATGCATCGAGGGAGCTAGAACAATCTCTCCCTTTCCAACAATGGGTAGATGAACCCCATTGGCAATCACCATTGGTCTACCCGAAGGGATAGACCTGTAAGAGGTAAACTGTGCTCGATCGCCACACATACGATGAGATGTGCCAGAGTCCACGATCCAATCAGACAAATTCGAACTGTTGCTACTGGTGAGGGTAAAAACAAGACCTGACAAGCTCGAAGAGGCTCTAGCAATATGTGCGACATCTGAAGAACCTGCGGGCGAAGTAGTAGGAGTAGTCATCATCTCTCACAGCTTGGAAACAATATCATCAAAGCGTGCATCATGAGCTGGAGCAGGTGTAGAAGTAGGCTCGGTCTGATCAGCAACATGGGCGGCGGTCGGATACACATGCTTCTGATAGCATGTCTCCTCAGAATGACCAGGATGGTGGCAATGTGAACATGGACCTCACTGACGACATGCTCCTCGACCACGTGGTCCTCGGCCATGGAACTGCGAAGTACTCCCCCCTGCCACGACAGGCTGCCATAGCAGAAGGAGTCTGAGCCACAGTAGTAGAGGATGTAGTAATTCTGCTCAACCTCTTGTAAACCTCCTCCATCAGAGGTGTTGTCTCTATAGTAAGAAGTTGAGTACGTGTTGCATCGTACTCAAAGTCTAGAGATGATAAAAATACTCATGTCACAGTTGCATTCTAATACGCATGTTGTTGCTCAGTGCTCGTAGTAATAGGCATGAAGCTATGCAGATGCTCAAACATGCCTCTAAGATGCGAGAAGTGTGCATGAAGAGGCCTCCCATTCTACTTGGTCGAAAAATATCAAACTGCAATAGTAAAATTTTGCAACTGTAAGATCAATCTGCTTTATTGTGGGTTGATTGACAATATCATTGGCAATCTCCATGGTGAGCATCCTAGAGAGGCAAATGCGAGCATAGGCATCATCTTCCTTCCAAGAGCATTAGCCTCAGTCTTGTCCTCCAGCTCTGGATCCATCAGAATGTGCTCCTTGTTATGGCACTACATCAAAGTGCGAAACTGCATGGACCACAACTTGTAGTTGGTCCCATCCATCTTCATGATGGAAGCCGGGCCCTTGAAGGCACCGGATGAAAAAACATCACCATTGTTCTCTGACATGGTAGCAAGTACGCCGAAATCCGAACAAAATCGAGGAGTAGACCATTATAAATGAGTCTACACAATCACATATAGAGAATTGGTTGTATTTGTAGACTCATACAACCATCCTCGTCTCCTGTTGTTGTAGGCTAGGTCGTACGATCGCAAAGGGCAGTGGCACACACAGATGCACGCAAATGCACTAAAGATGCACACAAATGCACGCCAAATGCATGCAGTTGCACGTAGATGCACAGAGGATGCACACAGATGTGTGTTGGTGCGTAGATGCGCGCCGGTGCACGGATGTGCATGCAGATGTGCGCGCTAGTGTGCGCTGGTGCTCACGGCGCAGGGCGCTGGTGCACACTGCGCTGGTGCAGGACGCGATGCACGAGGAGAGGTGCAGGGCACGACGCACGGGGAGAGGTGCGCAGGCACGGTGGCGCACGAGGAGGGGGGGTGTATGGGCGGCACAAGCAGTGGCACATAAGGGGTGGGGGTAGTTGATGTACCTTTTCCTATGCAGCTTCTATGTGACAATCAGGAAGCACTTTTTATTGCAAATAATCCCGCATTCCATGAATGTATAAAGCATATGAAGGTGGTTTGCCACTATACCAGAGACATGATCCATAAGGGTCTCATATCCACCTCTCATGTTTCTACTGGAGATCAGACTGTTGAAATATTCACCAAAGCTCTTACTAGAGGCCATTTTCAAAGATGTTCCAAGCTGAGCATGATAGACATATATGCTCCAGCTTGAGGGGGAGTGTTGAGGTTACTGTACATCTTTGGTGTTATTTCTTATTTTATTTTCTTTATGTACCTCTCTTGATATTTATCCAGGGTTTTTCTCCTATATAAGAGAGCCCTGGGGTCTCATGAATAAATAAGTCATTTAGTTTCCCAACAGACTTAAAGTTGAACCTTTATGCAGACCAATGCAAATTTCAAAATAGTCGGTCTTTTCAGAATGGATCTTTGCACAAGATGAGGTCCCATCATACATATCCTTTATAAGGATAATGTATAGGACAGCTACTTGTCTCTCCTCCAAAACTCTCCACAATATCTCCATTGGGACTGAATCATAAGCCTTCACCTAATCAATAAAAATCATATGGAGGTTCTTATTTTTAGCTCTATAAATCTCCATTCTTCTCCTCAACAATTAGATAGCTTCAATAGTCGAGCGATTTGACATGAATCCAAATTGATTTTTAGTTACTTTAGAAACTTGCCTCAACCTTCTTTCGATCACATGTTCCTAAATTTTCATGGTATGACTCATCAGTTTCATACTTTTGTAATTCGAACAATTTTGAATGTCTCCTTTATTATTATAAAGAGACATCACAATGCTTGTCCTCCATTCTTCAGGTATTTTCTTGCTTTGTTGGATAACATTGAATAAATTTGTGAGCCACGTCAAACCACGTTCACCTAGCACTCTCCAAACTTCTATAGGAGTATCAACAAGTACTACCCCTTTCCCAGGTTTCATAACCTTTAAATCCTCCTCTCCTTCCTTTGTATCTGTCTATAGCTGGCACGATTCATGTAACATTCACTTCCAGCAAGATCTCACAAAATAATCTCTTTATTTCCTTCCCCAATGAAAAGCTTATGGAAATATTGCTCCATCTAATCGATATATCCTTCTGAGTAACAAGCACATGTCCTTCCTCATCCTTTATGCATCTCACTTGAGAAAGATCTTTGGTCTTTCTTTCTCTTGCTTTGGCCAATTTGAATATATCCTTCTGACCCTCCTTCGAGTCAAGTTTTTGTACAAAACTTCGCAAGCTTTCGACTTAGCTTCATTTAGAGCTTTCTTTGCTTCCTTCTTCACTATTTTACACAATACATTGTGACGGTTTCCTCTGCTCTATCCTTATAAATAGCTTTAAAGCAAGCTCTTTTAATTTTAAACTTCTCATGTATCCCTTCACTCCACCATCAAGCCTCTATTTGGTCCGGAGCTCCTCTCTTAACTCGTTTAGCATCTCTTTGGTTACCCTTCGGATACAAGATGTTGCCGCATCCCACATCTCGTTTGCACTTTCGTTACAACCCCAAGATAAGTCTTCTAAAACCTTCTCCTTGAAGCTTAATTGCTTCCAATGAATATTCAGGTATTTAGTTCTAATGATCTTGGGAACCATCATCTTCTTTATCAACCCTTTTATTTGCATATCCATGACTAGCACGCGATGTTTAGATGCCAAGCTCTCTCCTGGAATTGCTTTCCAGTCTTTGCAACACAATTGATCTCTTCTTCTCATCGAAAAGCAATCTATCTTGTTTTAATCAGGTCACTCTTATAAGTAATTAAATGTCCTCCCGCTTCTTGACGAGAGTGTTGGATATGAAAATGTCATACATAGTTACAAAATCCAAAATGACTTTTCTCTATTCATTTATATCCCCGAAGCCATGCCCTTCGTGAACACTAGTATACACTGAAGCATCATTTCCTACATGTCCATACGATCTCCACCTAGGAAAATCACCTCTTTTTTGTGGGATACATTGCATAATCTTATCCAAATCCTCCCAAAATATTTGTTTAATCATTTATCAATACAAAGTAACAATAACACGTATATATGATAAATAAACTAAACCCAAATATGTGAAACTGTGATTATGAGACAAGTTTGTATATTGTACAAATCATCAACTTTAGCCTATTATTTTATTTTCATATTTTAACTGTTTTAATTTATTTTATTTTATATTATTTTTTGACTTGTGTTTTAAGTAATTAAATAAAATGAAAATAAAAAAATAACAAAGTCATAGCATTTATCAAAACAGTTGTATATATATTGGCTTATTCAATTGTCAATACCAAACTTTTTATTGTATTTATTTCCTTTCTTAACTATTAAAATCCAAAAAAATATTAGAATGCGAATATATTTTTAGTATCTTATAAAAATGTGTTATGCATAGTGTCACTTTAAAATCGAATAAAAATAAATAATACAAAAATCAATGTGCTTTATACCTATAAAATACCTTCCAGAAATCATATTTTGTATGTCATCTTTTGCTCTTGGGGCTTTCGTGAAAAAGGTATGCTCATCGATATTAATATTTTCCATGAAGACCACTTTTCAATTTGAGTTTTCCTTTTATTTTATTTTTAGTTTTCTTTTAACTTTTTCCTTTAGTCAAGTCATTGGTCAAACGAACCACATGGCATCACGACTCTAGTCCTCTCCACCTTAAGTTTGGATCGTTGGCTCCAATCAACGATGCAAGAGCCGCTTATTAGAGCCCAATTCACTTGACCCCCAGGTCAACTACTCCGCCCCTCCACATTTCTATGATACCTTTCACGTCACCCCTACATATCTAGCTCCCAAAATTGACATGATTATTACGGCCCACGATTGCCAACACCTCCCCTCATCGCCCAACCAGCGAGTCAACCCTCTTCCGCGTAACTGACGACGATACCCTCAACCGAAACCTCCATCGTCCACAGTCATTTCCTCCATTTCCATGCAAGCCACCATCACCGTAACCAATCCGTTCAGCCGTTACTACCAACCACACTTGTGCAACCGACAACTATCCCTCGCCTATATAAACCACTCTCATCGAATAAGTGAAGAATCCGCCATCTGAGAGGCATCCTACCACCATCTCTCAACCTCCTTGGTGACATCTTGCATATTCTTGTAGAGGCGGCAATGGTGAACACAAGATCCAAGGTACCCTAGGTGCCTTGTTGCGACTTGCGAGTCTTCTTTGAGGCTTACAAAGCTTTTCATGTCCATGTTTATCAAAATTGAGGCGAGTACGACATCGAAGCCATTTAGAGCTCCATACCTTCAGGAGGAGTAACCCATCAGTAACTTCCCATCCTCTTCTTTCTATCCTTCTTCGATCTTCTCTTCTTCTTCTTTCTCCCAAATCCTCTGCTCTCGTTCTCCCCCAACTCTGTTCCTCTTCTTCCCCTTAGCGGTGGGCTCGAATCGA